>NJPR01000068.1:0-113815 GCA_002946385.1 Rutstroemia sp. NJR-2017a WRK4
TTCAGGCTCTTATTTATAAGTAAGTAAGCTCGGCAAGAGGGTTGAGAAGGCCAAAAGTAGCTAAAGTATATTTCCCAATAAGGGTATTGAGTCCGATCCCCCATTCCTGGAGGTCGGTACTAGTAAAGTGATATGGAGCCTCTCAATATGGGGGTCGACAGCGAGGTTCTAGAAGTCAGATGACCATTTCCTGTGACATTATAATATTGACTTTTATAATTCGGATAAATCCAGATTCTAATTCTCTAAATACTATATTCTTTAATAATCTATTCTTTATCTATATTTGGTAATTCGAATATTATATTCTTTTATAATATCTATAATTTCTTTAGGAAATAGTTATTTATAAATTTCTCTTTATAATACTTTTTATATATATTATTATAATATATAAACTATTGAATATATTTATAATTCGTTTTTTCCTTAGTAACTGTTTTTTTATAGATAATAAAGTCTTAGCTCATTATATTTATTTAGTAAGATCTCTTTTTTTACTCTTTATTTCTAAGTTTCTTAAAATACTATTCTATATCGTCCTTATCCAATTTATAGATTATATATTAGTTATTATAATATATTATCTATAATAGTATTATATATTTATTAGGAACTTACTAACTACTTATTATATTAATCCGATATCCCATTATATTCTTAAGCTATTTCTTTCCTTTCCAGTTTCCCTTTTTAAATTTATTTATCTAGAATCTTTTATAATAGTCCTTAGTTTGATATTCTAGAAACCTATATTCGAAATAAAGCTTCTTTTCATATTTATAGTTCTTTTCTTTCTAGAAAAGATTATTCTTAAAGTTTATAATATCTAATTCTATAAGGTTATTATAAATACTTTATTATTTCTTAGATTAGTTTAGTTTATAATATCCCTTATTTCCTTAGAATTGTTTAGATTACTTATCCTACTAATATTTGTATAATATATTATCAACTTGGATTGATTCTTTAATAAGAAAGTTTAAATTATTATATTTAACCAACCTTTCTAATTCGAACTTGATATTTGGTTTGAGTTCTTTATAATAATAATTTATAACTACTTTATCTCCTTATTTTATAGTATCTATATATTGTCTAAACTCGGTAGTATACTTGATAACTGATCCAGTTTGTATTAATCTATAGAGTTTTTCTTCTATAATTCTTCTTTTATTAATAATATCGAATATCTGACAAATCTCTATCTTGAATCTTTCGAAGAAATTGAAGATAATTCTAGTAAATTATATATAGTTTATTAGATAGTCTTTATTATCGAAGAAATCTCGAAAGTATAGTTGAATCTATTTAGCTACTTTCCTTCTGAAGTATAATATAACTTAGCTACTTATTATAATTGGTCGATTGAATTTGTCTTAGTTGAAGATAATATATATTTCGATTTGAAATAGGAATATTTCGAATTTATAATAGTTACTTTTATATTTATCTAATAAAGCTATTCTAAAAGTTTCTAAGATAGTAATCTTATATAGTTTGTTTATATTGATATCGCTTTTATTATCTTATTCGTCTTCTAGGATAACAACTACTATTTAAATACTGGATTAATTATTAAGTAGTAGTCTGGATATAATAGAGATATCGATTCGGTATATAAAGTAACAATAGTATTCAAAATATTACAAATATTTATCTTCTGAATTATATAAAAGTAATCAGAATCTCGAATACTATAGATTATAGTAATTAGTAATATTATTATAAGGTTTATTATTGATAATAGTTATATAGAGAATTGATTATAATTATAATAGTAGATAATAAGTAGTAATTAAAATTGAGTATAAAGCTCTATATACTAAAGAAAACTATCTAGTTATATAAACTTTCATTCTTTATTATTCTAGTTATCCTAGTTATTCTAGCTAGCTAAACTAACTAGGATAGCTGGGATAGCTATATTATATATTCCGATAACTAAGGATTCTACTAAAAATACTATTCTTTCTTTAGATACTCTTCTAATAATAGATACTATTTCTCCAAAATACTTTCTATTCTAAAAGTATCTATATTATAAAGTACCCTCTATCTATATATATCTATACTATTATAAATATATATACTATATTATCTAAATATTACAGATTAGCTTCCTGAATATAAGTAGCTACCTTTTAAGCTTAAAGTCCTTAGTCTATATATAACTATAGATATAACAAATTATTCGATTCTCTATATAATTATTATTAATAATAAACTTATAATAATATTACTAATTATTATAATTAATAATATTCGAGATTTTAACTATTTTTATATAATTTAGAAGATAAATATTTATAATATTTTGAATATTTTTATTACTTTATATATCAAATCGAAATAATTATAAATAATATTATAATTACTAGATTTATAAACTAATTTCTAATCTAAATATTTATTATAACTTTAGTTATAATTATATCTTTAATAGATTTTATTAATAATATTAATATAAATATAAATAGTATAAATAATAATAATAATAATAACAAATTTAGAAAGTTGATATTCTAGAAAATACTTAAAATTATATTACTAGATAAATATAATAATAATAGAAAGGAATTAGAAATCTTCTTTTTATAATTAGAAATATATTTTAAATTCAATATCGATAAATTTATTATTAGAAATATAAAGAGTTTCTAAATTACTTTCTATTTTAGAAATAAAATAACTAAGTAGATTAAATCTTTTCTAACTAATTATTTTGAAAAGAGTCTAAATACTAATATAATAATAATAATTATAATTAATATATTTAGAAACTTCAATAGATTCTAATAAGAAATAAGATAAATATTTGAAGATATTAATATTATAAAAATTATAAAAAGATAACTTTTTAATCTTCGATAAATAGAATTAATAATTAATTATATTATAGAATTTTATAAATATAATAATCAAATTAATTAGGAAAGTATTATATTATTTAGTTATTATATATTAGAATTAAAGAACTTTATCAAATTAGAATTATCTTGAAGAAATCTAATTGATAATATAAATAATCTAATTAAAAAAACTATTTATATTGATAATTAAATATATAAATTCTAATAAGAAATATAATTTATTATCAAAAATTAATATTATTAACTAAATAAGAAGTAATTATATTATTTTAAAAAGTAATATATTAAAGAAGAGATTTATAATAATCTTATAAAATTAGATATTATAAATTCAAAAAACAATCTTTTCTAAAAAGAAAAAATCTATAAATATAAAAAGAAGTTTTATTTCGAATATAGATTTCCAAAATACTAAATTAGAGATTATTAAAAGAAGTTTTAAAAAGCGAAGTTTAAAAAAAATATTTAGAAAAAGAGAAAATAATTTAAAACTATAAAAAAAAAAGATAATAACTAGATAATATCTAGATATTAATTAAATATAATAAATAGTTAAGAAACTTTTTAGAGAATAGATTATATAATATTATTATAAATTATTTATTATAAAGATTTCTATCTAATATATAAAAAAGATAAAGATAAAATAAGATAATATCTAAAAAAACTAAATAAGAAAATAACTAATTAAAATAATTTATTATAATAAAATAAAATTTGATTTCTAAAGAAAATTAATAATTATAGAATTAGATCTTAAAGATAAAAAGAATTTATAGATTTACTAAATAATAATAGATTTTGAAATAATATTCGAAATATTTAAAAATAACTAATTATAAATTATTATTATAAATTGAAACTCGAGGTTAACTTTATTAAAATATAATAAGAAACTCGAATTTAATAAAGTTTCAAAAAGTTCTACTAATTAGAATTATTAAATAATAAGAAAATTTAAAAAGTTATTTATTAATATAATTATAAAGATTAGAAGATAACTTTATTACAAAATTTAAACTTATTATAATAAATAATAATATAGATATTTAGATATAAAATATTAATAAAGTATATCGATATTCTTATAAAAAAAATCTTATAAATAAAAACTAGAATATATTTAAATATAGTTTGGGAAGATATAATTAATATTCAAAAAAGATTTTTTAGTTTTATAAAGAATAATAAATCTAAGATTATTAATAAAAACCAAAAACAAACTAATTAGAAATAACTTATAGAAAATCTAGTTAATAAATTGAAAACTATTTAAAAAATAGAATAAATTCTTTATAAAGTATATATAAATAAATATTTATTCTGAGTTATAATAAATTTGAAAGCGATAGAAAATTTTATAATATTAGAAATTATAATATTAATAAAATTGCGAACTTTTAAGAAATTAATTCTATATAAACTTTACTTTACTAATAAATAATTAACTAAAAAGAATAAATTAGTTTAATATAAAATATAAGAATTTGAAATATAACTAAATTAGTATTCTAAATAAATAAAAATGAATTTAGTTTTATTAAGAAGATATTAAATAATTCTGAGAATATTATAATTAAGAAATTATAATTTATATATTAATTAGATTATAATAACTATATAATATAATAAATATAAATATAAGAAGAAGTTTATATAAGATTTTGCAAAATTAATATCTAGTTAGAAATTAAAAATAACAAATTTATCAAAATTAGATACTCTAATTCAAAATTCTTTACTAAAGAATATATTAATATAATATATAAAATATATCGAGATCTTTAAGAAAAGACCAATAGAAAATACCTTATCAAAATATTAGTTTTGGAATTATAAAATAAAATTAAAAGAAGAAAAGGAATTACTATTTTTATTAATTATATTATTATTAAAGAAGAAATTCAAATTATTTTATAAATATCTCGACAAAAATTTAATAAAGAGATTTATTAGAGAATTTGTTTTATTTATAAAAATATCTATTTTCTTTATATTAAAAAAGAGAGATAAGAAAAATAAATTAGTTATTAATTATTATAAACTCAATATTATTATTATCAAAAATCGATATTTATTATTATTAATTAATAAGTTATATAATCGAATTAGGAAAACTAAATATTTTATAAAGTTAGATTAATATATAGAATTCAATCTAATCTAAATCAAGAAAGGAAATAAATAGAAAATAGTATTTTATATATAATATAGATATTATAAATATCAAGTTATACTTTTCGAATTTACTAATATATTAATAATATATATATAATTAATTAATAACTTATTAAGAAAATATCTTGATAATTATTATATAATATATCTAGATAATATTTTAATCTTTATCAAAACTTTTGAAGAATATATTAGAATTATATAAAAAATACTTCAGATTTTAATAAATATAGATATTTTATTAAAACTATCGAAATACAAATTTTATATTATCGAAATCAAGTTTTTAAAATATATTATTAATATAATAGAATTTAAAATAAATCTAAATAAAGTAAAAAAAGTTTTAAAATAAAAATAGTTTATTATTATTAAGAAAATATAATTCTTTTTGGAATTTACAAACTTTTATAAACAATTTATCAAAAATTATTTGAAGATTATAATATTCTTTATAAAACTAATTAAGAAGGATATTAAGTATAAATAAAGTAATATAATATAATAAATATTTGAAATCCTCAAATAAGTTTTTATATAAATATTAGTTTTTATTATCTTCGATTTTAAATAACTAATTACTATTGAAATAGATATATTAAATTATATATTAAATATAGTTCTAAATTAACTAGATAAAAATAAGAAGTTATAATTAATAATATACTATTTAAGAAAACTTTAACTAGCTAAGCTAAATTATAAGATTTATAATAAAAAACTATTTATTATTATTAATACTTTTAGAAAATAAAGAGTTTATTTTAAAAAATCTAAATATATAATTCAGATTTATTTAGATTATAAGAATTTAATATATTTTATAATAATTAAAATTCTAAATAGATAATAAATATAATAAATAGAAATACTAATTATATATAATTTCAGAATATTATATATTAAAGAAAATAAAAATATTAGAATCGATATATTTAATAAGAAATTAGGATATCTTGAGAATAAAATATATAAATTATATATTATATTCAAATAAAAAGAAGATTTATTAATATTCAACTTAATCTAATTAATTATAATAATATCACTTTGTAATAACTATTTAAAGAAATAAATATAATAATATTATAGAAATAATTTTATTATAAAATAAATATTAGAATAACTAAATAAAGGATTTATAATCAAGAATAAAATAATATATTTTTATAAGAAAATATATATTTTTTCAATATTAACAAAGTAATTTATTTAAGAATAATATAAGTTACTAGTTTATAAATATTAAGGAATTATAAAAATATTTATAAAAATTAAAACGAATTTATATTTCTTATAAATAAGAAAGATAATTAAGGAAATTATCGGAAATTATAATATTTATATATAGAACAAAACTTTATAATATACTTTATATAGTTAGTTCAAAATTCTAGATATATCTATTTAATTATAGAAATTTATTATATAAAAACTTTATAATTAAACTATTACTCTCGAAGAATTTAATAATAGAAATAATATATAACTCTATCTTAATTATTATAAATCGATTAATTAAGTTTGGATATATAATTCTATATAAAGAAAGTAATATTATTAAAAATCTAATCTATATATTTCTAAGAATAATAGTTAGTATATATAAAGTATTTATCAAAATTATATCGAATTAAGATAAGTTTTTTATCTCGAAATTCTAATAAATATTTATAATTTTATTAGAAATTAAAAAAAACTCTTAATAATATTCTATTTATAAATAAATAGTTAAATAAAATAATTAAACTAAACTATAGAATAATATTTATAATACTATATTAATTATAAATAAGATAATTAGATAAAACTATTATTATTTATATAATTTATTTATAATATTATAGAGATAACTATAATAAATATAATATTAATATATATTAATTTTGAATTCGATCTAAAAATATATAATATATAATTATCAAATATAACAAAATTAGATAAAGAAAAAATAAAGATAAAAAATCTTAAAAATCTATATAAATAATTATTACTCAATATTAAATTCATTATATAATTATTATAAAATCGATTATATATTATATAATTACTATATTTAATATCTAGATAAAAAATTCTTCAATACTAAATAGAGATTATTATTATATAATAATAATAATTATAATAATTTCAAAGTATATAATAATAACTTTATAACTCGATCTTTTATTTTTATAATTATTTCCGAATTTATTAAGTTTATAAATATAAATCTAGAAACTTATTTATAGAAAATTAATTAATTATTATTTTATTATTTATATATCTAATTCTTTATTAATATAAGAATAATATATAATATATTATTATAACTCGAAGTATAATATAGAATCAATATTTAAAAAAGAGAATAAAGTTTATTTCTTTAAACAAAATATTAATATGAAAAAACTAAATAATAAACTAGATTATAAAAAATTAGAATTTTTCAAAATTGTTAAAATAATCAAACTAGTTAACTACCACTTTGAATTATCAAAAATAATGAATATATATTCTATATTTCATATTTCATTTTTAGAACTAATATTATTAAGAATATCAAAAATATTATATATTGAAATTGAATTAGTTAATCTAAATACTGAATATAAAGTTGAAGAAATACTAAACTAAAAATATATTAAAGAAAGTCTTTATTATCTAATCAAATAAAAAGAATATCTATATTCAGAAAATATATAGAAATTAGTTAGAAATTTAAACTATTTATAAGATTTGGAGAAATTCTACTAAAGAAATTTTTAGTTTCTATCTAAATAACTAGTTCAGAGTTATTTATTAAAAAGAGTTTGAAGATCGAAGAATCGATTTTAAAAGAATTAGATATCTAAATTTATCTAACTTATTTAGTTTTAATCTATTCCTTTTCCAAATATTCCCTTTTTTCAAACTTCTCTAATATATTAATTATATATAGATTATATTATAATATCTTCCCAACTTTCTCTTTTAGAATTTTTTACTATTTTCTTAAATATATATAATAAATAAAAGTTTTTTATTTCTATTAAATAACTACTTTCTTTTTAATTTCTAAATAAGTTTTCTTTTATTAAATACTTTCTTATTATAATATAAAGTTTCCAAAAATATTATAAAAACCTCTTTCAATATTTTTTATATATTTTCTATATTAATTAACTTTAGAAAATATATAATATTTAAAATTCTTTTCGAAATAATAAGAATATTATATAGATATTATTCTTCCTTTTTTTTTAATATAAAGATAAATAGTTTAACAACTTTTTATAGATTTGGATATCTTTTTAGATATAATAAAAAAAAAGAAATAAAATATTTATCAAAAATCTAAATAAGTACTTTATATTATTATAATAAATATCAAGATAATATTAAATTAGAAAGGAGATAATATTATAATTCTTAATTATATAGAAATCTAAGAATTTTAAATTCAAAAGATAATTATTTATATTTAATAAATATAAATCTTTATATAAAAATTATATAATAAAGAAAAGTTAAAATATCTTTATTTTTAATATAAAGATAGAAAAGATATTTATAATTACTAATATATCTTTAATATAAATATTATCTTAATAAAAGAAATATTAATAAAGATAAAAATATTAAAAGAAATAAAAGTATTTTTAATAGAATTTTAGATAAAAACTATATAATTTCCTATCTATTTCTATCTATTCTATTTAGATAGAAAATAATAAGATTAATAAGATAATAGAAAATAAAGATTTATATAATTAGATAGTTTTCTTTAATATATAAAATTTTATATTCAACTTAATTTATTATTTATTTATTTATTATTATAATTATTCGATTCTCTATATAACTATTATCAATAATAAATTTATAATAATATTACTAATTATTATAATTAATAATATTCAAGATTCTAACTACTTCTATATAATTTAGAAGATAAATATTTATAATATAAAATCTAATATAGAATATCTTTATTTGATAACTTATATTAAAAAGATCTATTTAAAAATAGTTCTTAATAATTATATATTGGGATAACTAAATTAATAATATTATAATATATCTAGATAATATTATAATAAATTATAAATATTTAGATTATTAGAAGATTACTTCTATTTAATAAATTTAGCTTCTATTAAATAATATTATTTCTAGAATCTAGAGTTTAAATAATCAAAATAAGAGATTCTATAATTAGTAAAGATATAGTTTAATTTAAAAACTATTTATAAAAATATAAATTCTGGAATTACTAATCTAGATAAATATTATAAATATTTATTTTCTAAGTTATATAGAAATAATTAGAATTTCGAATACTACTAATTATAATAACTAATAGTATTATTATAAATTTATTATTGATAATAATTATATAGAGAATCGAATAATTATAATAATAAATAAATAAATAGTAAATTAAGTTAAGTATAAAACTCTATATATTAAGAAAAACTATTTAGTTATATAGATCTTTACTTTTTACTATCTTATTAATTTTATTACTTCTTATTATAATAAGATAGATAGGAGTTAGTAGAATATTATATATTATTAATTAAAGATTCTATTAAAGATATTATTTTTATTCTAGATACTTTTATAATAATAAATACTTTTTCCTTCAAAATATTATTTATTTTGAAGATATCTATTTTATAAAATACTTTTCCTTTTATTAGTATCTATATTATTATTAATATATATAATATATTATTTAAATATAATAGATTAATCTACTAAATATAAAGATCTTCTTTCTAAATCTAAAGTTTTTAGTTTATTTATAACTTTAATTATAATATTATCTCCTTTCTAATTTAATATTATTCTAATATTTATTATAATAATATCGAATATCTACTTAGATTTTCGATAAATATTTTATTTTCTTTTTCTTTTATTATATCTAAAGAGATATCCAAATTTATAAAAAGTTGTTATATAATTTATCTTTATATTTAAAAGAAGGGAAAAATAATATTTATAAAATATTCTCATTATTTCGAAAAGAATCTCGAGTATTATATACTTTTTAAAACTGATTAGTATAAAGAATATATAAAGAATATCGAAAAGGGTTTTTATAATATTTTCGGAAATTCTATATTATAATAAAAAAATATTTATCAAAAAGAAGTTTATTTGAAAGCTAAAGAAGAAATAACTATTTAATAAAAATAGAAAATCTTTATTTATTATATATATTTGAGAAAATAATAAAAGATACTAAAGAAAAAAGCTGGGAAAATATTATAATATAATTTATATATAATCGATATATTGAAGAAGTTTAAAGAATAAAAGAGATTGAAAAAAGAATAAATTAAAACTAAATAAACTAGATAAATCTAGATATCTAACTTCTCTAAAATCAACTTTTCGATTTTCGAACTCTTTTCGATAAATAATTCTAAACTAGCTATTTAATTAGAAACTAAGAATTCTTTAAATAGAATTTCTCTAAATCTTATAAATAGTTCAGATTCTTAACTAGTTTCTATATATTTTCTAAATATAGATATTCTTCTTATTTGATTAAATAATAAAGATTTCTTTTAATATACTTTTGATCTAATATTTCTTCAACTTTATATTTAGTATTTAGATTAACTAGTTCAATTTCGATATATAGTATATTTAGTATTCCTAATAATATTAGTTCTAGAAATAAAATATAAAATATAAAGTATATATTTATTATTTTTAGTAATTCAAAACGATAATTAACTAATCTAACTACTTTATTAATTTTGAAGAATTCTAATTTCTTATAATCTAGTTTATTATTTAGTCTTTTTATATTAATATTTCGTTTAAAAAAGTAAATTTTATCCCTCTTTTTAAATATTGATTCTATATTATACTTTGTATTATAATAATATACTATTCGTTATATAATAAATTTGATATTAAATAATAATTATTTATATAAGTTTTTCAAATTTTCTATTTTTATTATTTCTATATCTGATTTTGCTATATCTAATAACTATATATTATATATTTTTGGTTCGAAGCCAAAATTAGTATATATCAATATTATATTTATTATAATTACTTTTATAATATTATAAATAAACTAAGTAAGTAATAATAATTCTATCTAATTATCTTATCTATAATTAATATAGTATCTTAAATATTATTCTATAATTTAGTTTAATTATTCTATCTATTTATCTATTTATAAATAGAATATTATTAAGAATTTTCTTTTAATTCTTAATAAAGTTATAAATATCTATTAGAATTTCGAGATAAAAAGTTTATCTCGATCCGAAATAATCTTGATAAATATTTTATATATACTAATTATTATTTTTAAAAATATATAAACTAGATTCTTAATAATATTACTTTCTTTATATAGAATTATATATCCAAACTTGGTTAATCAATTTATTATAACTAAGATAGAATTATATATTATTTCTATTATTAGATTCTTTAAAAATAGTAATTTAATTACAAAGTTCTATATAATAGATTTCTATAACTAAATAGATATATTCAGAGTTTTAAATTAATTATATAAAGTATATTATAAAGTTTTATTCTATATATAGATATTATAATTTCTAATAACTTCTTTAATTATCTTCTTTATTTATAGAAAATATAAGTTCGTTTTAATTTTTATAAATATTTTTATAATTCTTTAATATTTATAAACTAGTAGTTTATATTATTCTTAAATAAATTATTTTATTAAAACCGAAGAGATATATATCTTTTTATAGAAATATATTACTTTATTCTTAATTATAAATTCTTTATTTAGTTATTTTAATACTTATTTTATAATAGAATTATTTTTATAATATTTTTATATTTATTTCTCTAAATAGTTATTACAAAATAATATTATTATAATTAATTAGATTAAGTTGAATATTAACAAATCTTCTTTTTATTTAAATATAATATATAATTTATATATCTTATTCTCAAAATATTCTAATTTCTTATTAAATATATTAATTTTAATATTTTCATTTCTTTTGATATATAGTATTCTGAAATTATATATAACTAGTATTTCTATTTATTATATTTATTATTTATTTAGAATTTTAGTTATTATAAAGTATATTAAATTCTTATAATCTGAATAAATCTAGATTATATATTTAGATTCTTCGAAATAAATTCTCTATTCTTTGAAAATATTAATAATAATAAATAACTTTTTATTATAAATCTTATAATTTAGTTTGGTTAGTTAAAGCTTTCTTAAATAATATATTACTAATTATAGTTTCTTATTTTTATCTAGTTAATTTAGAACTATATCTAATATATAATCTAATATATCTATTTTAATAATAATTAGTTATTTAGAATCGAAAATAATAAAAACTAATATTTATATAAAAACTTATTTGAGGATTTCAAATATTTATTATATTATATTACTTTATTTATATTTAATATCCTTCTTAATTAGTTTTATAAAGAATATTATAATCTTCAAATAATTTTTGATAAATTATTTATAAAAGTTTGTAAATTCCAAAAAGAATTATATTTTCTTAATAATAATAAACTATTTTTATTTTAAAACTTTTTTTACTTTATTTAGATTTATTTTAAATTCTATTATATTAATAATATATTCTAAAAACTCGGTTTCGGTAATATAGAATTTGTATTTCGAAGATTTTAATAGAATATTTATATTTATTAAAATCTGAAATATTTTTTATATAATCTTGATATATTCTTCAAAGATTTTGATAAAGATTAAGATATTATCTAGATATATTATATAATAATTATCGAGATACTTTCTTAATAAGTTATTAACTAATTATATATATATTACTAATATATTAATAAACCCGAAGGATATAACTTGGTATTTATAATATTTATATTATATATAAAATATTATTTTCTATTTATCTTCTTTCTTAATTCAGATTAGATTGAATTTTATATATTAATCTAACTTTGTAAAATATTTAACTTTCCTAATTCGATCTTATAATTTACTAGTTAATAGTAATAAATATCAATTCTTAATAATAATAATATTAAGTTTATAATAGTTAATAACTAGTTTATTTTTCTTATTCTCTTTCTTTAGTATAAAGAAAATAAATATTTTTATAAATAAAGTAGATTCTCTAATAAATCTCTTTATTAAATTTTTGTCGAGATATTTATAAAGTAATTTAAGTTTCTTTTCTAATAATAATATAATTAGTAAAAATAGTAATTCCTTTTTTTCTTCCAATTTTATTTTATAATTCTAAAACTAATATTTTGATAAGGTATTTTCTATTAATCTTTCTTTAAAGATCTCAATATATTTTATATATTATATTAATATATTCTTTAATAAAGGATTTTAGATTAGAATATCCAATTTTAATAAACTTATTATTTTTAGTTTCTAACTAGATATCAGTTTTACAAAACTTTATATAAACTTTTTCTTATATTTATATTTATTATATTATATAGTTATTATAACCTAGTTAATATATAAATTATAATTCCTTAATTATAATATTCTTAGAATTATTTAATATCTTCTTAATAAAATTAAATCTATTTTTATTTATTTAGAATACTAATTTAGTTATATCTCAAATTCTTATATTTTATATTAAACTAATCTATCTTCTTTAGTTAATTATTTATTAGTAAGGTAAAGTCTATATAAAATTAGTTTCTTAAAAATTTATAATTTTACTAATATTATAGTTTCTAATATTATAAAATTTTCTATTATTCTTAAATCTATTATAATTCGGAATAGATATCTATTTATATATATTTTATAAAAAATCTATTCTATCTTTTAGATAATCTTCAACTTATTAACTAAATTTCTTATAAATTATTTCTAATTAGCTTATTTCCGATTCTTATTAATAATCTTAGATTTACTATCTTTTATAAAACCGAAAAATCTTTTCTAAATATTAATTATATCTTCTCAAACTATATTTCGATATATTCTAGTTCTTATATATAAAATTCTTTTTATAAAAATATTGATATATTCTATTAATATTTTATATCTAAATATCTAAATTACTATTTGTTATAATAAATTTAAATTTTATAATAAAGTTATCTTCTAGTTTTTATAATTATATTAATAAATAACTTTCTAAGTTTCTTTATTATTTGATAATTTTAACTAATAAAACTTTTTGAAACTTTATTAAATTCAAGTTTCTTATTATATTTTAATAAAATCAATCTCGAGTTCCAATTTGTAATAATAATCTATAATTAATTATTTCTAAATATTTCGAATATTGTTTTATAATTTATTATTATCTAATAAATCTATAAATTCCTTTTATCTTCAAGATTTAATTTTATAATTACTAATTTTCTCTAAAAACCAAACTTTGTTTTATTATAATAAATTATCTTAATTAATTATTTTCTTATTTAGTTTCTTTAAATACTATTCTATTTTATTCTTATCTTTCTTATATATTAAATAGAAGTCTTTATAATAGATAGTTTATAATAATATTATATAATCTATTTTCTAAGAAGTCTCTTAACTATTTATTATATTTAATTAATATCTAGATACTATCTAATTATTATCTTTTCTTATTATAATTTTGAATTATCTTTCTTTTTTCCAGATATTTTTCTTAGATTTCACTCTTTAAAACTTTTTTCGATAATTTCTAATTTAGTATTTTGAAAACTTATATTCGAAATAAAACTTCTTTTTATATTTATAAATTTTTTCTTTTTAGAAAAGATTATTCTTTAAATTTATAATATCTAACTTTATAAAGTTATTATAAATCTCTTCTCTAATATATTACTTCTTGAAATAATATAATTACTTCTTATTTAGTTAGTAATATTAGTTTTTAATAATAAATTATATTTTTTATTAAAATTTATATATTTGATTATCTATATAAATAGTTTCTTCAATTAGATTATTTATATTATCGATTAGATCTTTTCTAAATAATTCAAACTTGATAAAATTCTTTAATTCTAGTATATAGTAACTAAATAATATAATATTTCTCTAATTAGTCTAATTACTATATTTATAGAATTCTATAATATAATTAATTACTAATTCTATTTATTAGAGATTGAGAAATCGTTATTTTATAATTTTTATAATATTAATATCTCCAAATATTTGTTTTATTTCATAATAAAATTTATCAAAGTTTCTAAATATATTAATAATAATTACTATTATCTTATTAATATCTAGACTATATTCGAGATAGTTAGTTAGAAAAAATTTAATCTATTTAACTATTTTATCTTTAAAATAGAAAATAGTCTAGAGATTTCTTATATCTTTAATAGTAAATTTGATAATATTGAATCTAAAATATATTTTTAATTAGAGAAAAAAGGTTTTCAATTCTCTTTTATTATTATTATATTTATCTAATAATATAATCTTAAATATTTTCTAGAATATCAACTTTCTAAATTTATCATTATTATTATTGTTATTTATAATATCTATATTTATATTAATATTATTATTAGAATCTAGTAAAGATATAATTATAATTAAAATTATAATAAGTATTTAGATTAGAAATTAGTTTATAAACCTAGTTATTATAATATTATTTATAATTATTTCGATTCGATATATAAAATAATAAAGATATTCAAAATATTATAAATATTTATCTTCTAAATTATATAGAAATAATCAGAATCTCGAATATTACTAGTTATAATAATTAGTAATATTATTATAGGTTTATTATTAATAATAGTTATATAAAGAATCGAATAATTATAATAATAGATAAATAAATAGTAAATTGAATTAAATACAAAACTCTATATATTAAGAAAAACTATCTAATTATATAAATCTTCGCTTTCTATTATTTTATTAATCTTATTATCTCTTATTATAATAAGATAGATAGGAGCTAATAAGATATTATATATTATTAACTAAAGATTCTATTAAAGATATTATTTATATTCTAGATATTTTTATAATAATAAATACCTTTTCTTTCAAAATACTATTTATTTTAAAAATATCTATTTTATAAAATACTCTTTTTCTTATTAGTATCTATATTATCACTAATATATATAATATATTATCTAGATATAATAAGTTAATTTATCGAATATAGAGATCTTTCTTTTAAATCTAAAATTCTTAATTTATTTATAACTCTAATTATAATAATAAACTACTTTTTTAAGAAATCGATTAAATATTAAATAAGTATTTAAAAACTAATTTCTCTATTCTCAAGTATTCTGATAAATTAATATAGTTATATTTTAATATAGTAGATTCTATTATAATAAAGTACTAATTACTCTAACTTATTTAAATATAATTAAGATATTATTATCTAGATAATCTTTTAGAATTAATAAACTATTAATAATATTTAAAATACTATATATATATAGTTAATAGTTTGAATTACTAATTTTCTTTAGTCAAAGTAATGATTTATTTATATCGATTATAAATAAAGATTTTGATATAATTATAGACTTAGTTATTAATTCCAAAATCTCTATTATAAAAACCTTCTATTAGTTTAGAAATAGTAATATAAGAATAACTAAAGTAGAATTATAAATTATATTTAGAAAAGTCAAAGACGATAAAATAAATATAATCAGAAAATACTTCTTCCTTTTATAAATTCCAATAATCTATATTTCAGAACTCTATAAAGAGCTAAGATTATTAATTTTGAATCTAGTAAGAAATCTACTAAGAGGAATTCCGCTATTGATAATTTCGTACTAGAGCAGATTCAGACTAATCTTTGAGAACGAGGTACTGATTAATATCTTATATAATTTCATAGCAAATTGAAGTATATTTAATCGAGTATTGATATAGCTAATATCGGGACTGATAGAATTAGAGTAAACCTCGAGAATATTCAATAGTAATAGAATGATAGTAATGCTAATAGGGAGAAAATGAAAAGTATAGGTTCTAATAACATCCTATCTACTTCGATTAATTGCTTCTTTCAGATATTCTGATGAATGTTTCCGATTTTCTATATAGGTAGAGATAAGTTTGAATCTAGTTAGAGGCCAAAGAAAGAATAAGCCTATTGTAGTAAACCAATATACTTTGATACGGACTCTGAGATATGATGAATCGGTGGTTATAAATCCGAGGTAATAATATAAACCTTTGGAGTTCATCTTGATGAAGAAAATTATCGATGAAGATATTTTTCTATTCTAGAGACGATATCCTTAAAATATAGAGGATATAAGTATTTCTAACCCCAAACTGCCGACCCCAAACTGCCGACCCCAAATTTGTTTGATACAGTCGGATTATATATTGAAATAATCAGTACCGCCTCCTTCGGGGGGATCTACCAGGATCTTCATATCACCCCCCTTCAACCAACGTTGGCCTCCAACGCCTAGTTCATTACCGATCAGTTTTCTTACTATATGCAGTGATCAATTCGATATTGTTTCGTCTTGAAACCTCTTCTATTGCGCTGTGGTTGCAATACAGTAATCATTCAGCTCCTCAAACTCGTCTACACCGACCAAACAACTCGGCTGACAAGGGGGAGCAGCAGCAGAAGGTTGCATATAAGGCTATTCATATATATATTTATATTTGTAGAAAGATTCTATACCAATCTTTATAGCAGAGGGTGGCTTACTTCATCAGCAGGGTCTTCGAATGTTCCTGAGGACATACAAATTGGATATCCCATGCTCCCTGAGGTGGGACATCTAGCTCAGTTTGACTTGCTTCGAGAGTGGGTCCGGGTCTGTGACGAGAATCATGAATGTATACACGCCTTTACATTGCAAACAGCACAAATATCCCGCCTTGGCGGACAGCAAACTCGGAGACAGCGAAGACGCAGGCAATGAAGCCCCAGACAGCTCTGACGAGGAGGATGAATGTTCACTGAAAATGGAATTGCTACCTTCAAGAGTCCTGGATGTAGGAGATAGTAAGAACTCAAAATCATTGCGTCTCTATCTATCTCACTCCGAAGGAAGAGGTGAGCGAGGAAGGTATATTACTTTATCTCATTGCTGGGGTAATGTCGACCCCTCTGTGAAAGACAAGTACTGCACCTATCTATGCAATGTAAAGGATCGATTCCAGGGCATCGACTTCGACGACCTTCCAAAGACCTTTCAGAACGCCGTAACCGTTACGCAAGAGCTGGGAATACGGTTTCTCTGGATCGACTCGATGTGTATAATCCAGCCTCACAAAGGGTGCTCCAAACGAGGCTGCGACAGTTCGTATGACTGGAGCTGGGAAGGAAAGATAATGGAGAGGTATTATGGTCGTTCATATTGTACTATTGCTGCTACCTCCACTTCAGATTCCACTCAAGGGTTCCTTAATCCTCGACCGATAAGGAGGCACGTTACACTCAACCAAAGTTCCGAAAGCCAGCTCTATATCTGCAAAAATATCAATAATTTCCGAAACGATGTTGAAGATGGGCCACTGAACCAGCGGGGATGGGTATTACAAGAAAGAGCTCTGTCTTGTCGAACAATTCATTTCACAGAAAATCAGATATACTGGGAGTGTGGACAAGGGATCTGCTGCGAGACGTGAACTAGAATGAGCAAGTAAGAATTCCTAGCCTGAGTGACTGGTAGTACTGTTCTGACAATTTGCTTTCTAGTCCAAGAGCCACGTTTTGGTCCGATTCTCATTTTCCACAATCAATCATGACCTACGGCAAGAGCATCAGGATCCATCTTTTCCAGTGGCTCTTCGAAACATACACAAGACTCGGCCTCAGCTACAATACAGAGTGATCCCTTGCAATTGCCGGATTACTAGAGCGTCTGGCAATCGATCTTAATGCCGAAGCACCATACGGAATCATTGATAGATACTTGCATAGGAGTCTCCTTTGGCAACGATCTACCCACGAGCAAGACGGAAAATGGAAGCGAATTACTTACCCCGAAGCGCGGAACGTTCCATCATGGTCTTGGATGGCATATGACGGAGAGATCAGCTATATGAAAGTCCCATTTTCTGAAGTGGATTGGAGTAATGCTGTTCAATACCCATACGACAGAGAAGCCGAGGAGTTTGTCGGGCCGGACCATGCTCGCAATATTGGATTGAAAGCTGTGGTTAGGGAGTTCTCGTCCTGCGCACAAGAACTGTCGTTTAATACACAGGATCGAGGTCAGTTGATATTTGACGAAGATGAAAGAACAATTAATCAGGAGCTCAAGTGTGCTGTACTTGGTATGATTAGACAGAGTGAGTCTAGTGATGAGCAAAAGCATTTAATTCTGGTTCTTGAGCATGAAATAGGTGTTGAAAGTACATATAAAAGAGTCGGGATCGGATTGGTTCAGAGAAGAGATATCTTCTTTGATTCGGCAGGGGAGCAAGGATGGATTGTTTAATTTTTCAAAAGTCTTTGTAAATTTGTCAGGCTCATTTATTTTCAAACTTGACCCCGAGTAATTGAAACTGGTATCTAACCACGAAAGAGAACGAGAAAAAATCCATCCGAAACGCCCACCCTTCCATCCAATCCTCTCCGTTCCATCATATCCTGTTGTTCATATATCATAACCTCATACATCTCACATAAACATCTTCGCCAACTTCATCGCTCCACTCACACCGTCCATGCCCCCCGCGATCATTCCCAATTTACCCATTCCTCCAATTCCGGATCCCTCAACCCGACTTCTCTCAAACTGATAAGAGTCCCTGCCACCGCCAAGCCCTCCTCTGCTTCCGCCACGCCCGCCCATCAATTTATCCAGTCCACCGGGCAAGCGAATACCGAATCGTTTCAACAATCCCGCCAGCGCGCCACCGGTAATTAAGGGCATGATAACAAGCATAAACACCTTCACTGGGTGTCGCTTCATGTAGTAGAAGAGGTCGGCTAGGAGTTTTTGCAGTTTCGCATACATGCGCTTGACGAAGCCGGAGCGGGGGGACCGCTTGTAGTGGGAGGTTGGACGGGAATTGAAACCTTAGAGGATAATTGTCAGCACATTTTCTCTGGGTGTTATTCGGCGCATTTCGCAAAATGCGCGCCCGCGGCGTCAGAAGAAATATGAGGAAACGTACCGAAAAAGCTGCTCTTGCTTGAATTATGCTTCGAATCACCGAATATACTTCTCGTCCGACTCCTCGACCGGTCGCGACTGTGCGTAGACTTCGGCGATCCGCCACTGTGATGGTGGGAAGAAGAGGAAGTATGATGTTTCTTATGATGACCCGACGACGAGTGTCGCGACGAGCGACCTGTATCGGAAATACCGTCAAACCACCCCATTGTATTGTATAATATTAATTTTCCGCCGCGAAAGAAGTAAAAATGAAGCAATTGACAAGCTCACGCAACGCGATCGAACTCCAATTCGTCTGACAAACTGAGGGGTTCAGCTCTAGAACGAACGATCTCGCCGCTCTGTTCAATCAACGTCCTGTTCGTGAACCGCAAATCAAATGGTGCTCCAGAAAATAATGCAGAGAATGCAAGACAACAAGTGGAGGAGAAAGTGGCTCCTTTTTGATCAATTGATGGACGGGAAAGCTCAGCTCGAGAGGGTAAAAGTGGAGCGCAGAGGTGGGAGGATCCGAACAGTGCCATCCCAACCTCGTCGTTTCTGGCGGTGAGAGGTTCGCTAATGCAAGAGGAGAATCCTTGTTGCAAGGATGAACGTCACGTGGGAGCATTGCGATGGCAGCCGTGGCACCATGGGTTGCTGTCGACATTTGGGCAGTCGCATAGTGCGCTTGTATGGGATTGGCAATTGTCCTTCAAAAGTTAGAAGATTTCCATCGGGCTGAAGTGTTGTCTTTTGGGTGACCAGCCGGGTAGATGTCTGCGTCTGAAATTTCTGCCCACTTTAGCGATGGAGGGGTTCGATGTGCCTGTGTGATCATGAAGAAATTTCCGGTGTGGCACACTTCGAAGTTCTGATTCATGTTTCATGGTCGTTAGAGCAGTTTGAGCTGTATGATGCGGGAAAGTATGGTAGCTCAACATGCCAAAGTGGGTACGTGGTTGACAGAAGCCGTTACATTGCCGCACTTAGCTTGACATTCGGTAGAATCAGGGATATAGGGAGAAATTTTCGAGAACCTGCATTAGGTCTTTGTGCCAAGGGGCCTGGAGAGTTTATAGAATGTCTGTATCACCGAGTACAACGGCAACTGAGGGAGAGTCATGGAAGCTTCAACTTTATCCATTGCTTGATTGATTCCAGATATCTACATACATCACAATCGCTGCGCTATAACCGCTCTTCAGGTTCAGTTGTCTCCCAGTCGTGTATATCAAAATCGCCAATAACCAAACGCCACCCAAAAAGTCCATATCCCATCAAAAAGCATGAAGGCCCGAAATGTTACCTAGTCATGTATCAAGATCCGACGGCATGGCTGAACACCTTCGCAGCAAGCTGGCTCAACAATCTCGCCTTATCACTTTGAGGCAATTCCTATAACGAGTTAGTATTGACGAGGGTCATCACCGAAGAACCATAAGCCTTACCTGGAAAACGGAATAGACACTCTTTCCCTTTGCATCCCTCACAGCTCCTAGCCTGTTCCCGGCTACAGCACCAGCGACCATTCCTGGAAAGTTGGCCACAATAAATCCCATAGCACCTCCGCTCAATCCACCCAGCATACTCCAGAACTTTCCCGTAGGACTGCCACCATTCTCAGCCATTCCTTCCTCTCTCAACATCTCCTCAAAGACATCAGCGAACTGGTCATCTTCGAACTTCTTCTCTTCTTCTGGGTTCTTCGCTTTTGAAGAGAACCCAAAGTTTGACCACGGGAACGAGAATCCCGCCCCTGGTGCCGTGTTGTCGGTCGGTATCTCCTCGTCCGAGTCCATCGAGGTGGAAGCTGTCGAAGCGCCGGACCCAAACCCATGGTACTGTCGCGCAGCGTCGTAGTCTCTACGACGAGAAGGCTCCGATAGGGTATAGTATGCATCGTTTATCTTCTGGAACTCGCGCGTTCGTTTGGGACGTTCTGGGGAGTCGGACGGGACACGGTCGGGATGGGTGCGGAGCGCCGCTCTGCAGATGGGTCAGCGATGCATTCGACGAAAGGGGAGAGAGGGTCTGGTCTTACTTCTTGTAGGCATCGCGAATCTGCTGCTGGGTTGCAGATGACGAAACGCCGAGGATGGCATCTGAGGCCAATTAGCCTTGACTCGCTATCACTGGCGGACGAATGTGGGGTGGGGTTGTACTCACAATAGTCGGAAGGTAAGCTACTCATAGTTGCAGAGGTGTATCTTCTTCTTTGAATATTATTTGACAGTGGGTTTCTGTAAAGCGGTGACTGCCGCAAGTAAGAGTGATAAAAAGGACACCTCGTTATTCAAGGCTGAGGCAGGTTGTCCAGCACACATATCTCCATTGATTCCTGCAGTCCACGAAACAGTGCGTCATAAGGGTCTATGCGCCACGTGTGGCGTAATTGTGGAGGCTGGGCTGAAAGCGATTGGAATGAAAGCACGTGCGCTTTGTTTCAAAATCCAAATCATGAATCTTACCCTTCGCGATATCTATGATCTATCCGCCCTATAGTTGGAACTAGAAGATAAAAATCGACAGGTTTTAATTGTAATAAGCTGTGTCGCAGCTATGCCATCTCCCGATAATGTTCCCTGGGTATAAAGGACCAATCCAACGCTTGCTTTCCGATATGGACCTCCACTTCGTTATGTACACGGCGAATTCTCATCAGATTAAACACAGCAGATACAACCCACTTCGCTACCCCTGAATAAGTCGCACACGGGACTTCCAGGCCCTGGTCTCTAGCCTCCAACCTCTAGTCTCCAGCGTCTAGCTTCTAGCTTCTAGCTTCTAGCTTCTAGCTTCTAGCTTTTAGCCTCTAGCGATATTGACCTCAACATCGCTACTGATATCAACTCCTAAATATTAGCTCTGGGCTTCCTCGGGTGTTCTTCAGCCCATTTCGCAGCTATCCTCGCCTCTCGTTCTTTTCTCTCAACCAACGAATGATAAAGATCCGTCCAAACACCACCCGTCTCAATCAAATCCGCCGGTACATTCCGATCATAATCAAAAAAGATAACATGATCCGTGGACTTCGCCACTACTGTTTGCTGATTCAACGACCAAATAGCCGTCTCACTAACATATCGATCCGGTTTAACATCCATAATACGATTCGCCAGAATAAGCTGCCCATCAAAATCAGCATCAAATCATCTACCCCGCCTTCACACATACCGAATCCGGCCACGCAACACGCCTCTTCAGTTCAATTGTGTATTTGTTAATGGTAACAGCAATATGCCTGCAGTTCAGCAGATCTTCGAATTTTTCTCCTAAATGCGCTTCCCATGACTGCCAAACTCGGTAATTGCATTGTTGGACGAAACGGGGAAACGCTTCGATTTTGACGTGTTTGTAGGGACCGTGGTCTTCGGACCAGTCTATACCGATTTCGACCATGGTCGCGGCATCGTAACCCATGGCGATGGCGGTGTCTATTGTGTTCTGGCGGAGGGTTTGGTAGGCGGGTCCGCGGTCGGGGCTTTGGTAGGAGGTGGCCTCTAGGGCGGAGGTGAATTTAGAGAGCGGAGACATGGATTGGCTTGGGGCTTTGGTGCTAGGACTAGAGTGCGAATTGGAGAATGGAGGAATTGAGGTTTGTTTTATCGTCCAGATCGGATATCCTGTGCTCGAATAGCTTAAATGCGCTCAGCCAGCCACCCAATGTCTAGACGACAGATGTGCACGGACATGTTCTAGATAGCATGGATCCTACCACGTGCCTTTAGATCAAAAGTTGAGATTTTGCCTAAAGAACTATTAGGTCAATAGTCCAATAAGGTTCTTGCTAATATCTCGGCTCCCTTACCTAGTGTAACCTATCATCGAAATCTTTGGCGAGTAGGTCTAGCTAAGTAGTTTATGCTTAGACGTCGAATATATGACATCTAGATATGAATTTCCGGGTGTAAACACCTGCATTATTCTGATCTTATCATTTGCCGTGTTCTTGGTGCTAGTACAGACCCCAGAGTGGGGCGTGGTTCTGTCACTAGGGTTACGGTGTACAAGGTATTCGAACTGTGCTACCACGCGTGTCTGATGGTGGAAGCAAGATCTACAAAGTACAGAAGCTTGGAACACGATTTGCAGTCCGGTAGATAGAAAGATAGTAACTTAATCTCCAGAAAGTAGTCGAATGTGCTCGGGTTGAGTGAGTTATACGGAAGTACGCTAATGTTCTATTTTCGACTAGACGTAGACTGCCATGGAGAGCAAACTAAATTCCGCGAAGAGAGAATCTACTCAAACTGATTTTCTAACCCGCCGTTTAATAATCACTATGAATGATTAAAGCCATAATCATAATAATCAAATCCCAAACTTCCTCCTATACTCCCCCACCACATCCTTAAAATCCTCCGCAAGACACGGCTCCACCCAATCCCCCCACCACCCTTTCCTCCTATGCGACCTCAACCCCACCTCATCCATCAAAGCATCCGTATACCACACCAGCTCGAAGAAAAAACAATCGCCCTTCTGCCCATGCGTCGGATACCGGCGTTTCGAAAACGCAATCATGTACGCGACGTCTTGCTGGGCTTGTTCTAGCGGCGGCATGGTGACCTTGTTGTCGAAATAGGCGGTGCTCCAGATGGCTTGTGCTTCGGCTGCGCGGAAAGAATTGGATATGTCGATGTGGCCGAGGAAGACGATGGACTGGTCTGAGAGGGGGGCGATGCCTTTGTAGAGTTTGGAGGTGGTGGTTGGAGT
Organism: Rutstroemia sp. NJR-2017a WRK4; assembly: GCA_002946385.1. Classification (NCBI taxonomy): domain Eukaryota; kingdom Fungi; phylum Ascomycota; class Leotiomycetes; order Helotiales; family Rutstroemiaceae; genus Rutstroemia; species Rutstroemia sp. NJR-2017a WRK4. Next base: position 24,819 of record NJPR01000068.1, read on the forward strand.
GGTGGGCCGGAGGTTTAGTGGGGGATGGGCGAGTTGGGGGAATTTGGTGAGAACGAGTTGGTCTGCTGTGTTAAGCAGGGCTTTCCAAGTCTCGTCTTCCACTTGGTATTGCTGCGGCAGGCCGAGTGTTTTGGAGAGATCCGAGCTAAGGAAAGGATAGCTTGATTTCCAACCAGTACCACATAAAAGTGCATCGGTAGGAATTTCCGTGCCATCGTCTAGGACGATTCCTTGAGGGGTCATAGATGTGATGTCCTTACGATGAACTGTAACATGTTTTGCGATAGTATCCCAGAAGTCGTCATGTTGCGCGAGGCCTAAAGGCCCAGTGCACCAGAAGGCCCTAAAACCATCAGCTAATTTCCAAATTGTTCTAAGAATGGAGATACGTACGACGTAGTGAAGTCTAGATCCTTGAAACTTGGCAGTGCGTCCTCTCTTGTCTCATACCCAACGATATCACGGCAATGGTCATCAACATCTTCCACCCTCTTCTTCATATAGTTTATACCATATGAAGTTTGATGAGGCAAGCTCGGTAACCATGGCATGAATGAAGAAGGACTAAAACATGCCTTATACCTCGTTGCGCTACTCTCAATCGAATTCTTATATCGACCATGTCCTGGAGCTGGAAAGAGTAAAGCGGGACCTTCGCCACTCTTCCGAATCACCCAATTCACAGTCTTGCCCTTCTTGACAGATTGATAAACCATATCTGCTGCAGACTTTCCACCTCCAAGAACAGTAATAAGTTTACAGTCTTCTTCTATGAGTATCGATCGAGAAGCCTGGCCAAAGTCTTTGTGATGAATTACCTGACCGGTGAACTCTTTCTCATTTGTTAAAGTCGGCATATTGGGAATCGAAGTATGCCCCGTTGCAACCACTAGCTTCAATGATCTGAAAGTGCGTTGTGTACCGTCAGATTTCTTAACAGAAACTGACCATTTTTCGTCTAATTTTTCCACTCTTTCAACGCGATGGTCAAACATTATCCTACTACGTAGAGATTTCATCTCATAGTCATGACTTTCGACGTACTCCTCTAGATAGCGAGTAACATATTTGGCCTCGAACGTATCCCAATACATTGGCGCGTCCGAAGGAACGGTAAGAGGCGCGTCAGAGAATCCCGTCATTCTCCGTCCACTCTGAGACCAAAATTCTTCATACGAGCGTGCTAAAGGAATGTGCATCAGCTTTGACCAATATTCAGAAAATGAGAGAGACACTGAGAGTGATGTTTTCACGTACACGAGCTCCAAACACCACCAAGACAATCATCTGCTTCGAGGATGGTTAGACGTGTTTTTGGGTGGATATCGAGTTGGAATCTGGCAAACGCCAGACCACTGAGGCCTATTCAGATAAATGTCAGTCGGTGTTTTGTGAAAATTAAAAGCGAACTTTGGTGGTGAAATTTTCGATCATTCGAAGCGGGCTCATGGAGAAGTATTTTAGTACCTGAACCGATTACGATAAAGTCAAGTATTTCAGACATTGTTGCGAACTTTAGATTGCTTGTAATCGCTCATTGACTACTTCTGGCTTATATATGTTTATTTTCTCAATACCTGGTTCATCGCATGATTTATTCAATTACCTATCTGCAGGCAGAAAAGAATGAGGTGGATAGATAACGCCAAGAGATGTTGGAAGTAACCCTGGTAACCAATTAGATACAGTAAGTTTGGGGAAAGCAACCGTTGGTTGGTGGGGTAAGGGTTACATCCCACCTTTACCGTTACAGGGCTACAACAACGAATGCTTGTTGCCAGTTGGTGATAACATGACCGTAACGACGTGAGTGTATCTCTCGCGATAAAATGTCATTGAACTGTATGAACTTTATGCTGAACCCAACCAGTAACTTATAACTTGATTGTTTTCAATACAGTCTAAAGTTTTCTGGTTCAGTTTCCTGCTTTCAATTTCACGATCCACAACACTTTGTTATCGACTTCTGAATGATGCGATTCAAATTTGCCCGAGGTCTAAGACTTGTTTCTGCAGTCAGAAACTATCTATAAGAAGTCTATCTATTCATATTCAGACAACTACGGTTGATCATACTTCCCAAAGTTTGAGAGACTAAATAAACAGATTACTACTTCAACTTTACCTGAATCTTATATTCTATTCTCAGCAGCATCAATATAATAAATTAAGTAATCGCTGATAATAGAACTTGTCAAACCCGTTATTTTCCTTGTCTAAAGGTTTTCAAGGTTCAGTCGTATTGATAAAAGAAGACGCTGACGGATAGAATGCTGAGAGGATTGCTGTGGTAGTTGCTCCTAGCCATACTGGAACTTGGACTGTACGCCACTTTCTGAGTCCTACACTTCATTCAAGCCATGTTATTCTGTATCACGAGCCCTTTTTCCATCTTATGCGTCTTTCCGGGAATAATGCACTCCACAGTGTTTTTGTTCAGATATCACGTACAAACCCGGGCCAGTTAAGTTTTTCATCGAAACATTCGGATCGGATCGTTGTAAGATCTTATGTCTTTCTTCTCCAACAACCTTCCATACAGCTCTTGGATGCATTTGACTTTTAGTAATATCATCACGACAGAGTCACTCCAAGGTTGATGAGTCCATCAACCTGGTGTAATGCACATGAAAACGTGAAAGGAAAAGTATAAATTCATGGTAGCGACTGACAACTGTGATCTAAGGCCTTAAGATACAGAAAATAATCGAAACTTCAGCACCAATCCTCCCCCAAGAAAGTAAAGTTTAAGCCCGGCTCTCCAGCACGCTAACGCTTCTGCAAGCTTAAGGAGCAGCGCAAGATCCACCTGCAGTGTCAACACAGATGACACGTCCGCCGCCACAGTCTGTGCAATAAGCATGCTCAGAGCCGTAACAGTTTCCCTCTCCAATTGTGCACTCGCCACCTACGTGAACGCAGTTGGTGCATCGCTTGGAGTTGGACAATGAACGAGCCTGGAAATAGGTTAGCTACGAAGGTTGAAGTTCACCTGGGCCACTGAAACTTACGACTTCGCGGGCAATGGTCACTCCGTCTTCTTGACGAATAACTTCGACGCCCATTGGGCTTGGGGCTGGGCCTGCCAAAGAGGTGCCGAAGAAGGCGAGAGCCGCGATGATGAAGGAGGTCTGCATGATGAATGATTTGATAGTCTTGGACTGTTGGAGTGTTGGATGACTGAAGAGTTGATTGAAGATGTTATGATTGAGTTCGTTGATGATGCGATTTGGGAGGAAAGGACTGACCTTTTATTTTCACAAACTGGCTGGGAGAGAGTTAGCACAACCCCTCTTTCTACAGAAGATCATGATTCCATGCTTCCAAACCACTTCATCACAAGGTAGACTTATTGAAAATCTACGTCACTCTACTGATCATCTCCAAACCTGCCTACCGTGTCGGAAACCACCTCGTACCATGCAACTGACTTACGGACTTTTACAAGGCCCGGAGTCCTTCTAAAAGACCTGCATCTCATCGTAAGATTTCATCTTACTGATCATTCTCTGATGCATCACTCCTACCTCCGTCGAGGAAGCGACAGCGATACTACACTCGGAGATGCTTGCAATCTCAACTCCATCTCTAGTGTTTTTGATAACCGATTATTCTTCCTGGGATATCCATCCAGTAATACAGAACGGCCTTGTCACTGGAGGGCATCAGTGCATCACAACGGCAGGTTTCATTTGCAGGATCGCAGCACTGTTCATATCCATACATGATATGGATCAAGAAACCAGGTAAGGAGTACAGGAGAGCCAGACCTCTTCCATCTAAGTTTCAACTGCTCGAGGTATCGCGAAACATAAGACGGGGAATAATCAACCCGCATCAAGTTTAAAGAATAAGCCCAGTAAATGACCTATTGAGGACACCTTGTGCGAAAGTGCTATGAATCAATATGTACCATGTACGGAAAGTTATAGCTGTTCACTGGTTGATTGCTGGCAGCTGCTCTCTAGCTCAACAACTAACATTGACAACGACGTATTAGCTAAGAAGTGGCATCAGCTTATTGATCGTCCTCTTATTCATATCATCTACTGTCTCATGGCCTGATAGATGCAACATCTCGCTACCTACAGTGGAAGTACTTGCATGATGCAGATTGAATCATAGAGCAAATTATTAGTTAAGGGTTGTTATTTTGTTAATCATGGAAAATACTTAATTATAAGCTTAAAAGGGAAAAAACAAGCTTAATCTTAATTCTACCACTTCTAACGGTTTTGCAGCAGTAAGACCCACCTATTCACAAGCTACTCAATCTTCGATATACCTTATCAGTTCTTTGCTGTAGTATCGGTTCAAGACTTAGATGTAGGTATATCTGTGAATTCTTCAGATCTAGTGTCCCTCTTTCACGCTTACCTTAAGCTATTTACTCCAGGCCTATTCACCTTACAGATCTCATAGTTTGAGAAGCCGTGTTTTGGCCTTGCGGGGACATGCACTGGTCCTCCGGGTGGCGCCGAAGCCGCACCGTCGAAGCTTGACACTCTGCAAGCTTCGGCTTGGCAGGGGTCTGTGTAGTACTGCTCCACAGCTAAGCTTTAACCAAGACACATGGTCGCAAGCCAAGGCGATAGCCGCATCTGGGCGTGATCGACAACTCGTATATTCCTTCCTGCGCGCTACTACAGAACATCGTATTGCGCCCGAAACATCGTATTGCACCCGAAACATCGTGCAATATAGCCCTTTTAGGATTAGAGCTCACATCAGCTTGTTGGTTTTCCCCATCATTAAATGTCGCTCTTTTACCACGGTGGGTCCAGCTACACGATGTTACATTGCCAATTTCTGCGATTAGCCGACACTTCGGAATTAATCTGTGACCCCTGGAATCCCAACTTGTTATAACCGGAGTGATCTGTACTGGAGCAACATGCCAACAACATCCACCAAAATTTCCGCATAATTGAGTCATGACTATATGCGGAATAGCTCCTGGTGGACGCCGCCTCCTCCGCATATTCTTACTGGTGGCTATCCTTACGTTCACCTACCTTTACTTCTTCTCCAGGCCCCACTATAACCAGATTCCTAACTATGCGCCTCTACGAAAAACGGACTCTTCCTCGAAGGTCGCGATCGCTACGTTCCTTTCTGGCGGAGAGGACCCCTCCGCGCCTGTTGAAGACGACTTCTATTTCCAAGCAGCTAGAACCCTGACATACCAGCTGTTACATGATCCCAAAACGCGGTCTAAGAGAGCTGATATCCCATTCCTTGTGATCTGCACTCAAAGCGTTGATATTTCTAGAATCGAACGTTTAAAGCTCGACGGCGCGACTGTGCACGTTGTGGATGATGTGCCCCTGCCCTTCTGGATCTCCACGGGAGTCACAAGATGGAAGGACCAATTCACTAAACTGCGCATTTTCGAGATGGTGGAGTATGAACGGGTTCTATTCATCGACGCTGATACTCTGATTGTGGAGCCAATCGATGGGATTTTCGACGAATTGATGGTCCAAACGCCTATGACTACACTACTGCATAGGACTTCGGAAGTGAAAAGTGACGAGAAGCCGCTACCTATCAACTACTCCTTCGCCGCACGCAGTGACAATGCCTTCTCCGGAGAACGGGACCATCCTTTCCCTCCGCCCCCGACAGAAAGTTTTTCAGCCGGATTTTGGCTAGCGGCGCCGAGTAGGGAGATGTATGACTACCTGACTAGCGTAATGCAAAATTGGAGGAGGTTCAATCCCCATACCATGGAGCAGAGCCTGTTGAATTATGCGTTCAGGAGGAATGGACCGATGCCTTGGTACGAGTTAGGATGGCAGTGGAGCGCCACATGGCCGAGCATGAGGGATTTTGAAGGCGGGGTAAAGACCTTGCACGAGAAATGGGATCGAACAGGGCCAGAAGAACTGGGGGAGAAATGGCAGAGAGTGAAGAGTGAGATGGAGACTTTTCAACAGAAGTGAAGAGCGATACCGAGAATGCGAGATATTACTAGGGCTAGAAACTTGACGTGCAGGGTTGGATATTACATGGGTTAGAACCCGGTGGAGAAAGTCAGGTAGGATCATTACAGGGAGCCAGATCGGATGCAGCTCGTGCAGTATGCTCTGGGGTTCATAAGCCACGAACTAGCATCTAGATTTCATGATCAGGCCAAGAATTGAATTGATTAAGGCACAAAGCTTGTTATCCCAGAGCCGACAGCCGAGATCCAATCCATGCTGTACCCCATATGTCACCGTGCATTGATCTTGGTAGTTGCCTTGAGGGATAGTAGATCAGTCTCACCAAACCCTCTACATGTACGTAGATTAGGTGGCGAGACTGGGTTTGTAAGATTACAGCAAGCAAAGCTTTCAAACCTCACAGCATATCGGCATTTGGGTGTAAGTCTGCGACGAGTTTAACATCATGTTAAGCAAAGAACCCCAGTTGTCTGCTCCTACGAATCTTCCTTCTCACTGCAGAGCGCAAATAGAACAGTGCAATCAATCAGCCTAGACGTGTAAGTAGGTGCGCTAAAACGCGGCCAAGGTTGAATATTGAGGAAACCTGTAGCTTTAAAGTATTATTCTGTCTTAATGGCTACTTTAATGACAAATTCCAGTTTTTGGAAGCAACCCGATAGGCGGAAAATACACAAAACAGCCCATGACCCACCTTTCTAGCCTCTGTAGTTATATTACACATGTGCCCAACCGTTTTCTGCAAGTACTTGCATCTCGTTTATGAGGCAGTACATCCCTTCCTCGTGAACCTCAACCTGTCCAGTTTGTTGCATCTCACTACGCCAGAGTCGTGCCCGTCTCTCCACCACGACATGTTCCGCATACCTCTTTGGGAACTGCGTCCACCGGGCCCATCTGTTACTCCAAATCCCCTGTATTACCCCTCTTCTACTTGGCCACCTCCCCTCTTTCGGATTCACAACTTCATCTGCTTCCGAATTGTACGATACTCTTACATTTGGATTGAGCCAAACACCTTTTGTCCGGCTCAAACTATTGTCTGCGTGGATCAGACAGCATTCTGATCCTTCGAGATGATGACGAGCGAGACTGTCTGGGATTCCTCGAAATTTTAAGGAGGGATTCTTATAGAATGGTTCTGCTTGGAAGACAACTATTCCGTTCCAGCAGGATTTCACAGGGACCGGAGAGCTGGACTTCATGGTGTTCCGGGATATGGCTGCCAGGAAAAAGGGCCATGTTTCGGTGACTGGCTTTTCGCCTGAAATATCGCGCAGAGCAAAAGTATCATAGAATGCCGGAGGCTTCGCAAAATCGACTGCACAGGCAGCGGCGTAATTGCCCTCTCTTGTCGAAAGCAGAGTCACGACGTCTTCGGTCTAAAATCGAATGAAAGGGGGATCAGTTACTTGAGCTGTAACAGGTTAAAAGTAAGCAAATGGATGAGATACCGTGAAGATGACGTCGTTCAACCACAACACTTTGTCAAAGGATCGCTTTTCCTGACCATCCGTTCTCTCTTCGAGATACTTCAGCTTCTCCATCACTCTGTTCCGTACTTTTGCAAGATATGGAATCCGCCGCATTTCCTTTTTACCCCTGCTTGTCCATATCCATCCCTCTTCGTTTTCCTTAGGGACTCGCGTTACTTGGTCTGTGTGTGTAGTATTCGACAACTCAATGCTTCTCTCCACCCCAAGCTTTCCCAATTCCTCGTCTAATTCTCTCAAAGCACCCTTGGTGTCGTCCCAACTTCCGCTTTCTACAATGGAGATATAGACATTCTCTACACCGAAATGCCTCACTAGGTCTAACACAGCAGCACCCCAGTGTGAACGTATGATCTTTTCATTGTTCCAATGCATACTAGCAATGAATATTCGTTCTTTGCGAGCACCATTTTCGGACGAGGTCGTGGATATAGGGATTCGCTTCAGCGGTGGATTGAGGGAAAGTAACATGAGAAATTCAATGGATAACAAGAAGAGTAGGAGGATACTAGCTAGACGAAGCCATCGATGCCATATTCGGCGGTTGAGGTACAAAACCATACGTAGAGGGCGTTTCGAAAAAATCAGTGGACTCCAATTATGGACCAAGAGTCTTTTAAATTCGCGGTTCGAGCGCACACGAAGAAGTGAGGTGCTTGTGAAGATGTCATTTCTACTTCAGAATATAGTGCATCACTAAGCCTATTATACATATATGAAAAAGCGGCGAGGTACAGTACACCGGGAATAGACAGAGTATCACCGCTAGCAAGGGCCCCAGTGGGGCTATAACCGTTGCGCAGCATAAGGTTCCAGGTTTATACGAACGACCAACATAACTTATAGAGGCGTGAGAGAGGATGAAACACTCTTGGCTGCCAGAAGCCGTTTCCTCACCTCGGTTTTGGGTAAGACATTGCAGTCGAAGGAATGACTAAAGATCTATACGAAGGTTCGAAAACGTTATGTAATTGTGGGAAACCTCAGTAAAGGGGCTTCTAAAGATCAACTGGAAGTGCCAATGCTGCAAGATGGGCTCTTTAGCTGCACTTGGTCTTTGGGATAAGTACTATTCCTCCCCAGGAATGAAGGCTAAATTTCTCTGCGTGTTGAAACTAAAAATTTGACCTTTATTCAGGGTGAGGGATAGTAAGTGTACTCTATGAGGGGTCTCAAGTTAGCCGCAGTCAGGGCGCTAAGCCTATAGAAACGTTAGTATTGCCTTATTTGTGGAGTAGAAAGTGTTAGCGGTACACTTATTAATCCTCATGCGTCAAGACCAAGTATATCTGTCTTATTCGCACTTACAATATGTGCAACTTACACATACTAATTTGCAATATTTACTTGGCGTTAGGTACAATTAATAAGAATCAAAGATAAAAACATATAATTGTTTGTTAAACGAGATTAAATGGGCTTAGACTACGGGAGGGACCGGAGGGTATTACAAGAGCTAGTTGAATGTACGGTATAGGGCTGAAATGAGGGCATTCAGAGAATTAGCTAGATCTATAGTAATACGGAAGCGCTGGGTATTTAGGCACCTAGCTTGTTCCTATCTTTTATAAAAATCGCACCTCTACCGACCACTGTATCGGATCTGGAACCTCCCATATGGCTACGCTTCCCACATGCATATGGGAATCTCCCATATGGCTACGAACCTACAAAACCCGACCAGACACCGCAGGTTCCAGACCACTTATTTGAGGTGATCTTATGCCACGGTTGAGTAGTCAACCCATAATAGTAATGCATCAAGGACCTTCTAGTTCTAGTTTTCACAGTCACTGCCAGTGGCACATACGCATGATCATAATATGTTACACAGTAAACCTCTGGAATTCGGGAAATAGTATGACATTGTTGATCGTACACCTAAAAATATTGCACAATATCCAAACAAGTCAAAACTCCCAACCATAACCCATCGCCCAGTCCACCTCGTTTCTTCCTCCCCCAGAACCATCAAGACAGAGTCCCAGATCGTGAAATAATCCAACACCCCATCTCCATTCCATCCAGAGAGTAAGAAAATAAGCTACAGGTTCGGTAAAAGAAGAGAAAAATAAACAACAAGTCCCTCCCTCCTCGTTGTTCATATATCCAAATAGTATTTTGGCGTTCGTCGGAATAATAATGGTTATCCAAACGGACTGAAGAATCGAAATAGATGGTTTTTGATTTGAGCCTCATCGATCGAAATGACAATGGGCTGAGAAAATATATGTTCGAACAGAAAATCCGTGCTGAGGGATGATGATAAAAGTGAAGAAACTCCGATCGGGGTATGTAATGTGCGTGCGGGGACTTTTGTCGTGTATCGTATGTACATTGGCGAGACCGGAATGGAAGTTCTAAAGGAATATATAGGAATATATGTTCAAGAAGAAGAATCGAAGAAGAAGAGAAGAAGAAGAAATAATCGCGTCGTGTCGTATCAGGCGTCGTGTCCAAAAACCCGACCAGAAGCCAGCGTCTCATCCATCCCCGAAACCGCCCCATCCAATCTCCCCGCCATCTTCTCCACAACCGTCACTCTAGAGTTGCTGAAGCGCCACATCAGCCGCATAAGCCAACGCAAACGCATCTCTCTTCGCCTTCCTACACGGCTGCCCTGGACGACCACACCACGCCTCGGCATTAGCTTCGGCCTCCGCAAGCGCCTCTCGCTTGCAAGGCTGTCCGGGACGACCGCACCATGCTTCGGCTGTGGGCTCAGCGAGCGCTTCGGCCATGGCTTCGGCTGCACGACGGACCTTTCGGCAGGGCTGTCCGGGACGTCCGCACCACGCTTCGGCTTCAGGGTCGGCTTCGCGCTTCTCTTTGCAGGGTTGCCCGGGGCGGCCGCACCAGGGCTCGGCGTCGGCGGAGGCGGTGCGTTTGCAGGGTTGGCCGGGGCGGCCGCACCAGGCTTCGGCGTCGCGGGCGATTTTATCGGAGACTATGAGGATGTGTTAGCTATGAAATGGTACTTCAAAAGGGAATGGGGTAAGTATAGTCAAGGAAAGGAAAGGAAAGGCTGAAAGAAAAAGAAAAAACAAACATACCCTCCCTCGACTCAATCCCCAACCCCTCATAAAACGCATCCGCATCTCTCTTAGCAGAAGCCGTAACACCAGCTAAGTCTCTCGCCAGTCTCTTAGCCTCATAACATGCTCCCCCCACCATATTACACCTCTTCACAACCGCCTCATCGAAATCCGCCTCTGCGTCTGCAACCGGTTCAGCCATCGCCTCCGCGAGTGCCTCGGCTGCACGACGTACTTTACGGCAGGGCTGTCCTGGGCGTCCGCACCACGCTTCGGCGTCGGCTTCGGCGAGCGGGGACCGCTTGCACGGTTGTCCGGGACGGCCGCACCATGCTTCGGGGAGGGCTTCGCGCTTGCAGGGCTGGCCTGGACGACCGCACCATGGTTCTGGGAGTGCGTCGCGTTTGCAGGGTTGCCCGGGACGGCCGCACCATGGCTCTGGGAGGGCGATGGCGGTGGCGGTGGCGGCGAGGATGGCGAGGGCGAGGGTGGAGGTGAACTTCATGGTGAAGGGTGTTGATGTTGTTTTTTTGGTTTGTAGTAAGTAGTAGTAGTAGACCCCCTAATCGTCGTAATCGGGGTAATGAATGATGTGATTTGAGAATATAATAGAAAGAATGGGTACAGGGCGGAAGTAAAAGTATCGAACAGTATGACGCGATATATAGAGTTTCCTCGACTCGTTGTCCACGGAGAAAAGTCATGAGGGCGGGAGGACCATTGTCTGGGAGATGAAAGGAATCTTTTGATGGGGGAGGAGTCTCTTGGTTTGAGGACTCGGTCTGAGGGAGGGGAAAGGGCCCGATTAGGTGCAGAATGTAGGATAGGGACACTACTATCATTGACATCGAATAAAGAGGATCGGATGGAAGTGTGCATGTAGGCCAGCTACAGAGACTATGTAAAGATCGGCTGAAAGTCACGAGTTCTATCGGCCCTTTGAAAAATGTGAGTTCTTGAGATGAAATGATTGGTTGTCTGGTGATCTGTAAGGAGTGAAGTAGATCTCGTCGGAAATCTTCAAAGAAGTGGTACCTGCAGATGAAGAACATTCTGCCGGATCAAAAGAATCATTCGAAATTACTTATGGAAAGTTCAAAGATCGAGGCCACTGGGTCAGAGTAATTATAGATGCGACAAAAGGAAAATTGCCTATTGAGCACCATATTCGGGTTGTATTGAGTACCCCTTTCGAACTCGCTTGTGGGCACAACAAAAGGTTAGCGCGGTGTCGTCGGCGCTAGAATAGCGAGAGAAGAAAAAATCTTCAGTGATTGAAAAGTGAATTGTCATGCACTAGAGTTTTCTTTCGTAGTGAAGAAGATGAACGTGATATCATGAAGTGCAAGTTTTAAACTTCCTTTGAAAAGGCGTGTGTTCTAGAAGCTTTGCAATTGGGACGAGAAACATACACATGTTGGGGGGAGGGGAAACAGTTCATAATTGAAGACATGTGCCTTTGATGGATGAATTTGCAGCAGGGCCAGAACGAAAGATATGAGAAGACCAATCATGAATGGCCATCTGCTCCATGCAATAACAGGGAAGAAAGGGATGTGGTTATCGGGCTGTAGAGTCTGGCAAATCAAAGATCGGTGATGGACCGGTGAATATGCATTAAGCTTCCGGATCGAAACGAAGGAGGGGTAGATAGCGGAGTGAATATCAGCCAGTTCCTGCAGAAACGCTGCCGCACGCACACCGCGGTTTCCTTTCAGCTGAACTCGGAATCTGCCTCCGATAACTTCGGATGACTGCAAATTTTCTCTTGCTGTATTGGATGGGATATTATGTTATGTTGATGTCTGATGAGCTCACCCGAGGACGAAAATTTTCTCGGAAAGGTTCGGATATCACTAGATATTTCAACCATCATTATGTCGATGGCAATGATAGAATGACGGTACGGTCCGTGGGCGGTGACCAAAAGCGGAAATGGAGGAAGAGAGAAACGAATGGAGAAGACACTGCTTGTTCAAAATGATGGATTTGAATGAAATACATTCATTCCAGACCGCTTATGTATATCCTTGTGAAGCCCATGACTGAACACTTAACTCAATCACCCCAATCAACGGGCTGGAAAACAAATCTGAACTTTTATCTACGCTACAATAATCTTGTTACAAACGCTTTCCAAGAACATCCTAGATCATCTACCATTCTTCTTGTTTCTTCTTGTTGCTTTGCCGTTGCCGTTGGTGGCGGTGGTCTTGACTTTCTCAAGGACTTCGAAGTCGTCTGCACCGGAGCTGCTTGAGAGTGACGCGGCTTCTTCCTCCTCAGCTTCCTCGTGCTCTTGTTCCGTGGAGGGTTTGTTCAAGAAACGACCAACAGCACGGTTGAAAGTCCATTTTGGGAAGCGAACCAGGGCAGTGTCCTTGATAGTCGGAGCGGGGAGCTCATCGAGCTGGAGATGATCATTAGCTGTGTTCCCAGAAAATGTATTCGGGTATTCAGGTATCCAGGGAAAGACTTACATCAAGCAGAAATTCATGCATTTTACCATCTTCATCGGCCTGTTCCAAGTACACATTGCCGGCGGAGTCGACAATGAGGACTTTACCATTCTCGGCGACAACTCTTTTCTTTGGTCCGGTCACCGTTGTAGGAGTTCCAGCTGGCGATGCCATGGCCTTTTTGGCCTTCTTGTCCGATTTGTCCTTCTTGGCATCCTTTTCTTGCATCCTTCTCATTCTTCGGTTCATTGGTTGAGCCATTGGATCGGCATCGTCATTGTCGGTGGTAGGAGTAGAAGTTCCATCCAGGCCAGGCACATTGAGATTTCCACCCCAAGCAGCATTTCTTGCGAATGTGATGTACCGTTCAACGAAATCGCGTTGTCTCTTCCAGCTTAGGTAAAGTGCAAGGTAATGTCCAGCACCGCCGATGAACACGAACAGGCCAACCAAAACAGATCCAAGACCTGGTCTGAATCGAGCATAGTAGTATCCAGTACCCTTCCACTTGGGGAAACCATTTTTTAAGAAGTGATCGTAGCGCTCACGACCTTCTCCACGGAGAATGTTTGTCACCAATCCAAGTCGTGCAAATCGATCACTGGCCGCCTTTCCATGAGCCTTGATTTCTGCTTGCGAGGGACCCTTGGAGACGTGAACACCGGGCTTCTTGTTCTTTGCAGACTTAGACTTTCCCGATTTTCCTGTAGACTTCTCTGCGATAAATTGCTGCTTGACTTTGTCCGGATGAAGAGTACGGGACTTCTTGCGGTATGCTTTATTTATATCTTCCTGGTTCGCAGACGGAGTGATGTCGAGAAAGTCGTAGAAGGTAACGTCAGGGCCTTCAGAGGCAGCAACCTCATCGCGCAATCGAAAGATTTCCTGGTCTAGCAATCGGGAGGGAATCAGCTCTCATCGAGATCGTACGGGATAGGGCCGAAGGGGAAGGGTGACGGTGGAAAGAATTTGTGGATTGGGATTTCGTAGATGAACTTACCTTCTTTGCTCCATGCCGCAACTACCGCAATAAAGCAAGCCAAAATACCAATAGCGTAGGTCACCCTCATTTTGTCGATGGTGGTTGTAGGAGAGAGAAAGGCACACAGTGGATGATGTGTCTTTTTGCTCTGTTCTCAAAATAATTATTTTGAGCTCGCTCCTCGTGCCCTGGTCCCCTCGTCCCTCCCCCGTAAATGTTGTAGCCTTGCCACTTGCCTTACCTGGCCTGATCCTTCTTTTTTCTCGTGGAGGGCTCAGAATGGCAGAGATGGAATTGCGGTGTCCGTCAACATGGGCTAATGCACACAACACACCTGTCCAAGATATGATTCGCTCTAAGGAACTGTATTTGAAGCAGTCTTCCCTCACTTTGATAGGCTGGAATATATCGAGGAGTTAAAAGCAAGGCTCTGATTGGGTCGAATGGACTGATTTATGCCATAAGTGCTTCGTATGCCTGAATTGTCTGGCTCGCACACGCCGATGGGCAGGAACGGGCTGCTTGGACAGGTGGATAGCGTTGATAGCGTGGATAGCTCGATGGTAGCTCAATGCATGCCACGCTTTTTGCATATTCCTTTACATCTTCGATGCCCATTCTTACATGGTTTTTATGGTGTTCTAGTTGTGTCCGTTGTCCGTCATTCGAAAAACCTTGGAAATTCACCATTATAAAGGCTGCGCCATTTCCCACTCGTTTGAATCGAGAATTCACCTTTCTTCCTCTTTCACCGTTCTTTTCTGCTCCGCCGGTTCGAAGGAGGAGCAAAACCTTACCATCGTCATCTTCTCTGGGAGAAGAGGGGGAGGATATCTTCGAGAAGCCGCATGAGCTTCTATTCTAATTCCTGACAATCCTGGCCGAAAAGCCCGGACCGCCATTTCATAAGGTTACAACCGGGGCGAGCGCGAACGTGAAAACGCGACAGGCAAGGGGCCGCCAGTCCGCTCAGGGGACAAATTCACAGAATCGACAATCTCGTTCGCTTTCCTGCAAACAATTCCAGTTCTACGAGACTGACACGATATTTTATCTCGTATCTGAGCTCACCGCCTCATACGCAATCTGATTCGTAAGTACTTCAGCCATACGCTTGTTCCATTGGCTGGATACAAATGCTGATTCGTGAACCTTTTCTTGCTGCCTTCAGTGTTTCTTGACAGATCTCAAAACTCAAAATTTTAAAAGGACTCCAACCAACAAAGAAGAAACCTCAACTTCCTCGATCCTTCCTGCTTGTCGAACACCTTCAATTCACAAAGAATATTCGACTACCACGACTCGAGTCGTACATCTATAACTAAAATCTACATTCTCTATTCTACCATTTCCAGATCATAAATCAAAATGTCCGGAATCAGCATTCCTATCGACATCCTGACGTCCCGTCTCAATTTGTCTGAGAGGTTCTCGGGTATACGATCACAATCTCTGTCGACAAGGTTTTCGAACCTCAAGCCCATCTCAGAGTTCTTCGACTTCAAGCGCCTCTCCAAACCTGCGCACTTCGGCGAGGTTCAATCAAGAGTCAATTACAACCTGGGATACTTTTCCAGCAACTATGTTGTCCTCTTCTTCATGCTGAGTATCTACAGCTTGCTCACCAACTTAACACTTCTCTTCCTCATCTTCTTCGTTGTGGGTGGACTTTGGGGGATTGGAAAGCTCGAAGGACGAGATCTTGACATCGCTGGTATTCATGCCACGACATCGCAACTATACACTGGTATAGTGGTGATAGCAATTCCTATGGTGTTCTTCGCAAATCTCATTGGAACTGTGCTCTGGCTCATCGGTGCAACCGGAGTCAGCATCATTGGACACGCCTCATTCATGGATAAACCAATCGATGAGGCTTTTTCCGGGGAGGCGGTCTAGGTGGTCGGCCGCGATCTCCCACATCTATGCCCCCATGGGGAAGACCATCAGGGGCGAAGGGAAGCAGGAGGAGGCAGTGGGAGCAGGACGAAGGTGGTTGGCAACGGCCGCGAGTGCAGGAGGTTGACAGTGAGGATGATCCAGATACACAAGGTGCTAGGTTGACCTTGAGCGATAAACGATTTGCTAGCGATCCTCTTCATTTTACTGGTATCGATATGAGTTTGACTACTTCTACGAAGCCTAGACGAGGCTATTCTTACAACGATGCGGAGAGGTCTTCCGAGGACGACTCTGGAGATTCCGAATACATAGATGACGAGGACCAACAGTTGACAGGGCGCGACAAAGAGGAAGTGCTTGTGCAAGCTGCTCTTGCTCGTATCCGACGTGCCCAAGAGAAAGGAAAAGAAGAGGTGAAGCTCAATCAAGAGGAGCTAGATGCCCTAGAACGACGACGAAAACGCATGCAAGAAGCTGCCGCCGCCAAAGCCAAAAAAGGAAGCAGTTCCAGTAGCAGAAAAAGCGGTGAAAAGAAACGACAAAGCGACCGGAAAACAGTCAACATTGCTTCGCTAGTCGAACCTCAGCTGGATCCCAAGAAGAAAAGGTCAAAGAGAAGATCTGACGAAAGCTCGTCCAGAGACACTCGTGGGGATACCCGTGGGGATACCCGTGGGGATACTCGTGGGGATACTCGTGGGGATACTCGTGGGGGACCAGGTATCGTTGCCCCTGGACCAGACGGGCCGACATACACTCCCATTGGCTATTACCCTTCATCGACAAGACAATCATCCCGATCACGTTCCACAACCAAGCAACCACGTGATACACCACCAGGTACGAGTCGACATTTTTCTGACGGCATGAGGCCAGATTCCAGTAGCAACAGTCCCCGTCGTCCTCTCCCAGAAGATGAGGGCTGGTCCACTCCCGACCGACGGACTTCTCTCCATTCCTCGTATCGTGTTGCTGATCCCTTTGATTACCAGGTTACTACTGATCAGCTCTTACCGGTTACCTCTCAATACATGCCACCATCTACTACAGGTCAACGTAACCACTCCGGGCCGGCCAACGTTTCCTATGCCTCCGTGAGACGCAGTCCTCCACAAGTTTATCCCGGTGCACCTAGAGCTCCCTCGGATCCATCACTTAGGTATCGAACTTCCACTCGAGCGGGCGTCGAAGTCATAGAGATAGCGGATAGCAGCGAAGATGAATCTTATTCGAGCGATGAGCTGGGTCATGGTCATGGTGTGCAAGTACTTGCTGATAGTCGCGAACCGGAACCGAGCCGGTCGGTGTCGAGAAAACCTGTGGGGGGAAGGAAAAAAGGAAAAGGGAAATAAAATCTTGGCTTTATTGTGCGCGGTGTTTTAGCTCATAGACTTTGCTTAAAATGGATTCCTCGCTCTATTCTTGATGTATATTTGACTGTTGTGAAAGAGTTCAGTGTGTTGAACGCGATCTAATGTGTTGATACATTTCTTGATATGTCATACAGTCTCCCATCCTCATCCTCTACATACAGCACAGCTTTCACGCTTTCCCCTCCCCCGCCTCCAAAGTATTACTCACCACTATCCCCTCCTGCCTCTCCACCCCCAACTCAACATCCACCTCGGAACTCAAACTCCTTCGCGTCTGTTTCTCTGCTATATATATACCCCCATCTCCTTCCCCCATCGTCTCAAGATCTTTCCCGTTTCCTTTCCCCTCCTCCATTCCTCTTCCCGTTTCCATGCCCCTCCACACCATCGCGAGAACCAGGAAGCTGCGCACCCTGATTCGTAGCGCTCCCGTACGACCGCAACGAGATCGCGGACCGCACGCTGCCGATTAGCGATTGCACGCCTTGGGTGCTGAGGAGGCCGTATTGCGCGGGGAGACATGCGGCGAGGAGGCCGAGCGCGCATTCGAGGAGGGAGAAATAGAGGCCTGTTGTGCAAAGGACTGTGGGGGTTAGCGGGTGAAAGAAGGGGGGGGGGGAAGGGGGAGGGGATATGGATAAAGGAAGGGGATATGGAAGGATGGCATACATTCGAAATCAGCGTTTGGGTCATAGTTAACTGCCAAGTGTTAGCGGGATCCTACCATGAAGCTGAAGAGGGTTATAAATACCCGCGGTAGCTTGGATAAAGATCACCATTCTAACTATCGACGCGGCAATTGTGCTTTTCAGAAGTTAGTTTCATGCCGTAGGAACATATCCCCAATGCTGGAAGTATAAAACTCACAGAGCACCCAATCCAAAAACTGCCAATATCCCCACTTTCCTCTCAAACGTAAGCCTTAACCCGAAAATCTGCACAACCCCATCCATTAGCAACCACCCTCCTCATTATTCTTCCTATCCCTTCAGTCCACTTCCAAACCAACCCAACCCAACCCACCACCAAAAACGCACTCACCATCGGCACCGGCAAACTCAAAACCCCCACATCAGTCAGCACATCCGACACAGCAAACGCATTATGCAGCAAGCTCGTATCCGTACAATACTCCTTCTCGATCACAGTACTAGCCCAATATGCAGAGAAATTGACCCCGCAGATGAAGACGAGGGAGAAGAAAAATGAGAGTGTCCAGAGAAGGATTAGGAGCGCGGCGATCCACGTCACGACGTTGAAGCGCGAGGCGGCGTGTACGGAGAAGGAACGGCGGTAGAAGAAGATGAGGCTGAGTTTGATGAGCCCGAGGGTGGGGGGGAGGAGGAGGGAGGGGGGGTAGAATGTCTAGAGGGGGGTGAGTGGTGGGGTGGGGAAAGGGGGAGGGGAAGGGGGAAGAGAGGCGTACGATGTTGGCGTTGGGTTTACCGACTTGTGTTGAGGGAGCGGGGGCGGGATATCCTAGTTGATGCGTAGCTACTTCTACTTAAGCGTCAGACATCTTCTCTTCTAAACTTCTCTGCTATCTAATGTCCCCGGTTCTGATTCATACCAGCTATAATCGTAACAGCCATCCCGATCACGAAGACGAGAGCACCCATGATCAGATAGTCGTCGACTCCGAGTCCGACTTTTCGTACTTTGCGGGCGTAGATGCGGAGGGCGACGGAGAGGGAACAGAGGGGGATGAAGGTGCCTGCGGCGGCGAGGACGAGGGGAGCGTGGATTTGGAGGGAGGCCATTTTGGGGGATGGAGGAAAGGGGCGGGGGAATGGGGTGGGTGATGGAGAGGGGTGAGATGTGGGAGGGAGTGGAATGGGATGGGGGATGCGAAGGTTGAATGATAGGATGAAGGAAGAAAGAGAATGGAAAAAGAGGAAAACGTATGGATTAAAGATCGTACGACAGAATAAATGAGAAGTATTCCCAATCACAGATGTACCAAAGAACTGATAAATTATATAAACCCCTCCAACATTCACGCCGCCAACGCAGAACTAGGATATATACAACACTTCCCGTCTTCAAAACCATAGTAAGCGGAAACCATCCCAATACTTCACCTCCCATCTCTCGACTATTGACACGCAGGATGCGAGCTACACGACCAGGTTATTGTGTGTAAATTTGAGGCTGTCTACATATCTACTTACGTTCATATATTTCTCGTGGTCGGTTTACGATTACCTAGCGAATTGGGTATGGTATGCAGGTCTACAAATCGGAGGCTTGAGCGGGAGAACCACATTGCAGGTTTTGACGACGACGTTCGCCTAGTATTTCTCTCCGGGTTCTGAGCGCGGCTGCACTTGACTTAAGTTCATCGTCAATTTGTGCAGATTAAATCTAGGCGTTTCTAAATCCAGTATTGTGGTTTCTCCATTCCTAACTATGGACCTGATTAGTTATCTACTCGGAGTGAAGTGACGCACTCGGTCGTACTACTTCTTCCGCCAACGCGCCAGTGGCTTTGTGCTACTTCCCTTTTATCGTGCTCTGACTTCAAGATTACAGATGCCAGCTGACTTGGTAGATAGATTGTCTATTTTCGGGATTGAGGGACTCGCAACGGGTGCGGCTTGCATGTTTGCCGTAGCCACTGGCTATGAAGAATTGGGATGCTGGGTTGGTGGCTTGGTCGGGGCGCTGAGATTTTGAGATTTTGGGATATGGCTGGACTCATTGGGGAAGAATGGCTGATTCGCGTGCCGGGAAGGATCGATTTTGTTTTTGGCTGGATCGGAGAATGATGGAGTGGATGTGGATGATGCGCGGGACGGAGAGCTGGGTGGGGAGTCGGTAACTTGGTGTGATACAAGGTAGTCCTCAAAGCAGGAGAGAAAATACGGCGTTGATGTTCGCATTCTATCAGACAGTATTAACAATGATCATTAATCGACGACTTCTTAACCTCACACAGGATGCAGCATGATGTCCAGGGAAACGTTGTTTTGTAAGTACTGGACAGTTTTATTCATGACCATGCACAGCAATTTATATCCTCAAATATGACTAACTCTAGCGCCTTTGCCACCTCATATTGCATTTCAAGGCTTTCTAAGTGCTCATTCCAGTTTCACCGATACAGAATGCGTCAACCAATCTATGGCCCCAAAAATAACACTGTGTCTTCGAAGATGGAAGTTGGAACCGTGGTTCTGGAATTGCGGTAGAAATGAACTTTGTCGGACTTGGAGAAGACAGCCATCAAGAAGGTGCGTACAAGACAGATGCTGAAATATCCACAAGTACCCTTTGAGCACGCCAGAAGGAAATATTGACAACTGAATGCTAACCACTGCCATAGCATTCAGTCAAGTCTAGTTGACACCTTGATCTCTTTCTCCCTGCGGTAGAACACCAGAATGTTGTGTAACTGTGTTTCGTCATTTCCAACGAACAATGAAGAGACGATCGTATATAGAGGTAGGAAGACTTAATCTATCACAGAGATTTCTGTCAAGTGAGAGCCACGCGATCTCAGACAGAAGATGTGCATTCAATGCCCCTTCAGATCTCGACAAGTCCCTAGATCTGCAATTTGCAGGATCTGTGAAACATCAGGCACAAATACACGATTGTGCAGCCAGATCTTACGTCATGGGTAACCATTTATGCCCAATAAATCTTCTCTATGTGCTTATTTCACATCAGGTACTGCATACTTCAGTCGATGTGTGCTTAAATCTCCGAGTGGAGGTGACCGTTTATGAAACATGAAAGAGCAGCGGGATCTGCATAGATATCGCTCGCTTTATCTGCATTTCAGGCGTTTTTCTACAAGCAGTTAATCTTTACATCCCGGATCTGATCAAAGTACTGCACACATGCGATGACCTCAAACACAGCTCCGTCGGAGAATTTCCTACCTGCTTCGAAAGAACAGCATCACTGCCCAGAGTGCAGAAATGTGCTACCTCGACCAAACTCAACAAGACAACCAAAATCATGGACTGCAATTAGTTTCATCTACGGGATGGCTGTGATTTTGACCATCCTTGGAATAGTCTTATTATTGCTATCTGACTACAATCCCCTCTTTTCCAAACCAAACTACAGTCTACACCTCAGACCTTCTATATTCAGCAAGTCCATCTTACCCTCTCCCAAAACGCAACTAACCATTCCCCAGCACCCTTCCGTTCCGGTATCGACTACACCATCCAAACCGACCCAGCAGACCTCTGGGACAACACTCTCTACACCAGCCCCCCAAACGAAGCCTCCGAACGCGCATGGAACGAGCTTATCCACCGTAAGATCTCCCTTCTCCCCCTCTTCACAAACTCACTCACCTCACATCCTCCAGCAAATCGCAACCACGGTATAAGGCTCTCTCGCGAGGAAGCAGCGCGTCTGGGTATCAAGAAGAGTATCCTTCTCTCTGACGGGGATTTGGCGGTGATTCTTGGTGTGCATCATAATTTGCATTGTTTGGTGGGTTTCTTATATCTTTATGCCGGTGACTAAGGTTATATATATCGGTAAACTGATGATTTCTCGCAGAGACGTCTCCGACAGTCTTTCTTCCCTGCGTACTATTATCCCAATTGGACGGCTGAGGCGCGGGAGAGGGATAATAGGCATAATCGTAAGTCTCAACTGTCATATTTTCTTGTTCTTATCCTATTTCTCTACTACCATATCTTTATTGTTTCTTTGCTTACAAAAAACAGTCCACTGTCTCGAAGCTCTCCGCACATCCATGATCTGTCAACCAGACCTAGCACCACTCCCCTTCTACTGGTCGGGGAATGCGGAACATGAGATGAATGTTAGTCCAGAGGTGAAGAGGGAGTGTATTGATTGGGGGAGGTTGTCGGGGTATTTGAGGGGGAGAGGGTATAGGAAGGAGGAGTTGGTTAGGGAGGGGGGGTGAGGGGAAAAGGAGAGTGCGGGATAAGGATTGTGTAAAAGAGGGATGGGGAATCGTGTGGTTTTGGATTATGGAGAAGGTTGATGGCTTTGGAGAGGGAGTGGCGCTTGAACATGTTGTGCTTTGGTCCTTGGACGAAATTCTGTACATGTCAGCAATATTCTTAGAATCAAAACTTTCTCAGCGAGTAACTACTCACTCGACTTCAAGGGAGCAAGCACCCAGCAAGATAGGAGAGGAGAAAACAGAGGGAGATAATATTCATATATGATGAAATAAGTGTAGGTATATTATCATATTGTATGTTCGTATCCATATTGCTTAGCTTGTTCATCCCTTGAGGGGATATATCCATCCAAGGATACAAAACCCAAAGCCATCTCCCCTTTTCTTTGCTAACCTATCCCATGATTCCCAACCTATACGCCGTTCATCCATTCATGCTACAGTAGAAGAAAATGAAACTAAACCGGTACTGTATTGTACTGTACAAACTCATACTTATACCACCGTCTCATGTTCAGCTGATTTCAACCTCTCTCATCTCATCCCATCTCATCTCATCCTGTCTCATATTATCCTTATTACTTATCCCAACCACAACAATCAACTCACTTCAACCCACCGCCAGCTTCCCCAACCCTACAATTTATAATTCCTCCCTCTCCCCCATCTCCCTCTCCTTCTCCATCTCCCCCTCCACCCCACTAATATTATACCTCGGCCTATTCCAATCCCACGGATCTCCCCCCGGCAAACACAACCCCAACCGCCAAAAGTAATCCCTATGCGCAAAAAACAATTGCCACAATTTATATCTGGCCGGGATGGGGAGTCCCCATTTCTTGTTTTGCAGTTGCATCTCCCCACCTCTTCGTCTCATCTCCCCATCTCCAAACTTCTCCCAAAACCCATCCTCTCCTTCTCCCTCCCCACCAGCAATACACTCCCGATCCTCATCCCCAAAACACAACCGCAGATCCCCCACCCCCGGCTGCAGCTCCGCTTTCCCAATATACACCTCCCCGGCATGACTCCTATACCCCCACTCCCTCAGCGGGAGCAACGGCACCGGATCATCCACATGCGTAACCCTTCTATATCTTCTCTCCTCCCCCACCCCATACCCTTCATCCCTCTCATCCCCATCCAACCCAAACCCCCCATCCAAAAACCCCCTCAACGCCTCATTCCCCACCTGCGGCTCCCCAAAAGTAGTAACCACCGGCCTCCACCCCCGTCCAAGCAACTCCAATCCCGCCAGCGCCGCGACCGCGCCCCCAAGCGAGTGTCCCACTAGATGTAATTCGTAGTTTGGGTACTCGTGTTTGAGAACCGTGAGATGTGGGAGTAGGTACGGACGGGTGTTTTTCCAGGAGCTGAGGAAGCCGCTGTGGACGGTGCAGTTGGTGCATTTTTTTGGGTGGGTGGATTTGGAACTGGGATTTGGCGATGTGGGTTTGCGGTTGAAGGGCCAGGGGAGAAGGTTTTTGAGGGAGGAGGTTTGTGACGATGGTGGGATGTTGAGCGTTTCGGGGTCTTTGTCGGGGTCTTCGGGGTAGGGTACGTATTCTTGTGGTATAGTACTTAAATCGACAATCGTATTCGCAATACTGTAAGTTCCTCTGAACGCAACGATGATTCTTCCCTTTCCTTTTCCCTTTCCATTCTCTCCCCCCTTTCTACCCTGTCCCTCCTTCAAACCTCCCTCCTCCTCAACCGCACCCCTCCCATGATCCACCACCAAAAACCCACACCCATCCCCCATCAACACCCCCGTATGCCAACTCGTAACCAGCTCAAAGCCCGAAAAATCCTTACAGCGACTCGCGCACTGGAACGGCTTCTGAATACCCGTGCCTGCGACCCCAACACAGTATGCGATGTCGACTATGCGGGCGAGTTCTTCGAGGGAGGCGAAGAGGGCGGGGGAGATGCTGTGGGTGGGAGGGGGGTGGTTGTTGGTGGTGGAGGTGGTGGGGAGAGCGGTCGTGGGGGAGAGGGAGAGGAGGAGGAGGAAAGAAAGGAGCAGGAAAGAAAGGACTTTGCAGGGCGGCGAGCGCATGGTGAGGGGGGCGCGTTACATAGTCGGATGGAAGGTAAGGAAGTATCGATTTATTCGAGGTGGTGACGGTTGGTCAAGTAGGATGAATGAACCGAGATGTTTTGTTGTAGGTAGAGTAGAGTAGAGTAACTACAGCGAAGAGTCGACGAAGCAGCGATGAATAAGGAGTATATCGCTCAGTGTATATGTAGGTAAGTCAGTAGTAGGTAATTAATAAAGTCGATGATTTAAGTAGGTCGTGTGAACGCAGGCGTCCATGACAGATCGGTGGTTCCGTCATTACTTTGTTCCATCCAGCGCAAGTCGTCGAAGCGAGAGCCTTCCAAGGTTAAAATGGACGGCAGAAAGTCTCCTTTCAGCCTAGGGCCTTTACCCCGGATTTTCTTTTCTATTGGTATGTGACCATTCCCATCCCATCAATATCATCGATTGTATAACTACACCAAGTATATCTTTTATTTTCAGATACGCAGTTTCAATTCACATCATTCAAATCAATAGAAGAGATTAATTGACTAGAAGTTTATAACATTATACAAACTCGCTGTCTGGCTGTATTTATCGTCTCTCCTCTCTATCTCAGTATTACATCTATCTATCCGCCGCTCATCGCGGAATCGATAAATTTGTCTTATCAATTCAATCCACCCGCTCAAACCCGGAGCAGAATGTCCACAAAGCAAGTTATTCGCCGCAAACCCTCCCTCCAAATGCCAAACCATGCCCGACCGACCGGGCCCCCAAATCCCAAACCCTAGACCTCCCAATTCCATACATTAATTCGTACAATAAGTCCCCCAGTAAAACTCCTCCATCCCCAGCCCATCCCCAAAATCATGAATCCGTTTCCAGTCTTTGCTGACTCCATGTCATTATATAAAAAACTCCTGCCAGAAAACTCCAGACCGCCCCCAGCCCCATATACCTATTCCTATACCTATGTAAGAATGTTATGTGAAAAAGAAAAGAATCATAACACCATTTTTTCGCCCCCAAACGCACACGCACACAATGCTTCCAACCAACCAAATGTTTGGTTCCCAAATTGTATCCTATCGCTTTCGTAAAAAAAAACGTCACGAGAACCAAATGTCCCGCACATCAACGCTAAACTCGCTAAGTGGACGTGATGTGTAAATGCCAGCATGCAAAGAAAGAAAATCCAAATCATAATAAAACACCGGGGAATAAATGCAAAACAAACTTTCAAACACGCCCAAAATGTTCAATGATGACCTTCTCGATGTCGAAGACCTTATATGGTTTCGCGAGGAAGCCTCGCATGCCAGCTTCCCGCGATCGGGTCGAACAATCATCAGTGATATCGGCAGTAACGGCAATAATTGTCGCACTTTGCTCGCACTCCCTGGCGAGATTTAATATTTCCTTCGTAGCCTCATACCCATCCATAGTGGGCATCCATATGTCCATTAGGATAATGTTGAAATGAGATTCGACTGGTTTTAACAAGGACTCCTTGTAATAGCGAACGGCCTCAGCACCATCGAATGCGAGCGTAATGTTGTCAGCGGTGTAACCAAGTTTGGTGAGAGCAGTGGAGATGAATCGGCGATTGATAGCATTGTCTTCTGCTACCAGGAAATTTAATGGATATTCTTTGGCGAGGTTGGAATTATGAATTTGTCGTCGGCCGAGCTTTGATGGGCTGCCCGGGAAAGGGGAGACCGAACTGCTCGCTGAAGGCAGAGTGACCTGCGATATGGGCGCAAGGTTAGGCGTTGCGCCAATGAGTGGTGTGGCTGCTCCTATTAGATCCGTTGCGAAGATGGGGAGACGTATCAGGAATTCCGATCCTTTTGCTGGACCTTCTGTTGCAGAGCGCTCTAGAGTAACATCGCCGCCAAAGTTCTTCCTGACATGGGCTTTGGCATTGAAGAGACTCAGGCCCAATCCATCTTTTGGGCGTTTAATCGTGGCATTCTCCTGAAAATGTGGTTGGAACAATCGCAATCTGGATTCTTCCGTGATACCACAACCGGTGTCCACTACCCAAATTTCCACCATCTGTAGTTTCTTGTTAAGCTTTACAGTTATTGTAATGCTACCGCCATCAGTGAATTTAATAGCATTGTCGATAACTTTGGATATAGAAAAATGCAAATGCTGCTCCTCGGTGAGAATAGCTTCCGGCACATCAGGCTCAATCACCAAATGTATTGTCCGATATCGAGACTCGCCTCTGGATCCTTGTGTTTTGATCTCAATCATTTCACCATGCTCCGTTACAGTACGGTGCTCGCTCATAGCCCGGTCGGTCTTCAGAGCATCACTGACAAGATTCCGCATAAATTCCCGAGTGACAAGACGCTGATTTGCTGAGCCGATCGACGCCGGAGAGATGATAGGACTCGGTTTCGAGTTGTATGTAATCGCTTCGGCCATCATTTGAATGCCTGATGCCATCCTTGCGAATGGAGATAGCTCATTCACGCTTGGGTCGGAAAAGTTTGCCGAGAGAACCGTCGAATCCATACTACAGCGTGGCGGTTCACAATCCTGTTCCGCAACGCTGAATTTACGTCTCAAAGGCGGTCCTTGACAAAAATCGAGATCATCGGGACGACTTCGCTTCCTCGGACTCGTTGAAGATGATAGATGCAGTGTTTGCTGCCGTGTCTCAACTGGCACTGACGGTTCGCGTATGCTGCATGAAAATGATTTCTTGCCGTCGTTATCATCAGGTGTTAAGGGAGCGTCTGGCATCTGCATGTTAAGGTCATATGCATGGACGACGTTGTCGGCAGCCTCAACCGCCCTCTTCGAGCTGTCTGTATGCAATATTAGTGGGGATTTTCACCAAAGCGATTTCGAATCAATTACCTTGCACGATCTCGATGTTAGCCTTCAGGTCGTTGAAGACAGACCGAACTCGATCATTCTGTTGCTCTGCCATAGCTTCTACGACGGTCGAGTACATGATATCCAGCATGCCGATAACACCTTGCATAGGAGTCCTGAGCTCATGTGACAAGCTACGCGCGTAAGGTTTTAAAGATTGCGAGGCCGTGATAGCTGCGAGGGGGATGATTTTGGCAGCAGTTAAGTCCGAGGAGACTTCTTCCTTGGCAAAACTCTGTCCTTGAACAATACGTTCGAGTATCATGTCCTCCAAAGAGTGCATGAACATCTCGATATAGGTCCATCCTAGTTGCTTCTTGCGAGCGCCATCTGCTGACCATATCAGAGCAAAATGAGCAAAGCACTTGCCTTCAAGCATCAGTGGTACGCCTATGAAAGCCTCGGATGGGCCCCATGGCATGACATTTGGATTGTTTGCTGTGACCTCCGATAACCTTTCCGGCACAATGAACACCTTGTCGTATTTCATATATGCACAGGGTGTTCCGAAGGCGGTATAACGATAGTCCCTTTTCAGTTCTTCAACTCCATCATGCTTCATGTAGAAGGCTACACCCATAAGACATGAGCCCTCCTCTCCAAGTTCCGGCATTTCGATCGCGCTGTCCTGATCATCAACTAACATTCGCTTGGCCACCAATCCACACTGTGCGCCGGTAATATTGCACATCTCCTCCAGCAGGATGGCCCAGAAGTCGTGTGTTGAGGCCTTACGTAATCGAGATTTCAAGTTGACGAGGCGCTCCGAAGCGTTGCTCTCGGCCGTAGGGAAGTATTGCTCCAATATGTTTCTAAAACCATCATCGCCACTGTGTAATATCGAGTCTTCTGTGAAATCCGGCAAGCAGAGCGTTTCTCTGTCTAATAGATCTTCTGATTCTTGGTCCGCCAACTCTGAAGCCTCCGTCATTTCATTCCCTACCCTGGGTAGGAGGCTGTCCTTTTCCTTTGCCGCTTTCTCAGCACTCGTATATCTAATTCTTTGGCGATGGGGTCTGAATATCCTTGGTGGAACACAGGCTCTTCCCTTAAAGTCCTGCCGACGCTGTCGTGTCTCTTGCATTGATCGTAGCTGCGAGTAGAAGGTGGTGATTGCGTCAACCATTGGGCCAGGTCAGTCGCAAAGTTTTGTGCGGGAGTAGGACGAGGAGGTAGGTACAGGTTGTTGTCGTGGTCGTCGTCACCGTCGCCGGCGTCTCCTTCAATCGACTGCGTGTTGTGTTGTTATAGAGTACCGTGCATCAATTCGCAGGAACACTCGCATTTCCCAAGTTCCGGTTCGAAATTGCACACTCAGCCAGCGGTGGGGCTGGGGTGGATCGAGCAGATGTGATATCTTTGGGATGAATGATGACTTGATGATCTAGACGTGCAGCAGAAAAACCGGGACTAGGGATCCAGCAACCGCAACAGCAAACAAAATAATCTGGATTCTAGATGCGTTCGGTGACAGGATAGTGACCTAAGACTAATGCCGCAGACTAAAATCGATGGTCGCAAGAGGGGTGAACCTTGTGATTGGAGGGAGCTGGAAGAATGGAAGAAATGGTTCGTGTTTTAGTCGAACAAACTTTGGGAGACGATCGGAAGCTGAACACCTGTTGGTCCAAGAGTACCCTCATTGATCTGGGCTTTTTTTCGACCTGGCGAGACTGTGGTCCTCTGTCATAAATCCAAAATATCATTTATTTTTTTCCTATTTTGCCAATACACTAAACCAGAGGTAGCCGCAGAGGAGAAGCTGCACGGGACGTATTATACGGGCAGAAGAGGAGAGAGCGTGAGCGTGAGCGTGAGCGTGAGTGTGAGAGAGTTCTCGAGAGAGCTTCCTTGATCGAGCGAGAGACAGGAGAAGAGTGAGGTCCGAAATGGGACACAAGCTGGCAATGGCAAATAATAGTATACGAAGCAAAGTCTCTTTTTTTGAACGGTCAACGAGTGCAGTGTAGCAATGCAATGCGAAAGGGCGAATGGACGAAAGTGCCAGTAAAGAGCCGTGAGCAGAGCTGTGAGTAAGAATAAAGGGTGCAGGAGTAGTGGCAGACTCGCAGTAAGGTGGTAAGGTTTGCAAATGGTAAGGTTTGCAAGTGGTATGTGGTAAGGTTGCAAGTGGGCACTGCGAGGTGGAGGTCGAAGCGTGGGGAGGCAGAGGGCAGAGCAAAAAGGCAGAGGCAGCGGGCAGAACGATCTGGCCAGGTCGAATCGGTGTTTGTGGAGCGTGAAGTGGATACAAGGCGTTAGAAGCACGCCAAGCGGAAGATCTTCTCCTCCTTACATTGCTGCCCCCAGTTTCCTTGTGATGGTCGCGTTTACATAAAACGTGCATTATTCATGGTTGCAATTGTTATTTTCTTTGCTACGAAGTGTTGATTCATTGTTCTCAGCAGACTCTTCCTGCGACAGAGGCAACTCGAAAGGAAGGGGAAGGTCGTAATACTTCCCGTGCCGGTGGAACACGGCTTGGTTGAATGGTCTGCTAACAGTCCAACAAAGAAGGAAGCGGAAGCGGAAGCCGGCGAGGAAGAGCGAAAGAGCAGAGCGGCATTTGAGGAGGCTTAGAAGTAGTATGATAAAACCACCGCTTCTCTCCACATTGTACTGGCAAAAAAGGACATCGGCGACGGGCAGACGGGACTGACAGGCCCCTCGTACTTCGCAATAAGATCGGCTGAGAAATAGGAGATATTCCCCAAAGAGGATGTAGGAGAATGTGATTCGTCATAATTCACAATTTCCCCAAACTGCCGCAAACAAAAAAGAAAGGAAGAATTGCGGTTGCGTGCATTGTTTATTCTAACATCCATGTGCGTGTCCATGTCCATGTTCATAGCTCAAAATTACTCGGTACACCCAGAATCTAGACCGCTCTCTTCCCAAGTTCCCATGTTGGTGCGACTTTGTCTCCTTACGTCTACCCTACAGCTCCCAGCAGATGGAAATGGAAATGGAAATGGAAATGAAATGGAATCTAAAATGTACCTGGGCCTGGGTCCTTCTCCAATTATAATTCACGTCTACTCCGTAAGTAACCATCTGCGCCAATCCCATGCCGCGTATAATTTATGGACTGTTAGATCATTTTCCGTTCTTTGCTTTCGTGCTTCCAGCATTCTGTTCCTTCCGTTCCGTCTGACCCAGCTAAGTGCATGACGAGATTCGGAGACAGCAGAGATCTGCGATCCTTGATAAGACCGAGGTACGGAAGTACTTGTAGCGTCTGCGGAAATAAAGCAGCAATTAACTTAAGAATTGACTATTCCCTTGCTGTGGAACACTCACAACCCACAATCCCGAATTATCCAGTCTAGAACCAGCCCAGAGCACAACCGAACTTTCCATAAAACACAATTCGCATCCAACAATTATTCATCACAAATCTTACCAAGTACAACCCACCAAATGACCCCCAGAGAATGGCTCCGGGCTTTTGCTACGACGAGCGCCATACAGATGATACAAATGATACCTGCGTACGCACAAAGTACAACCGCCGTACATACCAGGACGGAGACGGAGACGGCGATACAAAATATATAATCTTAGAAGCGCAGGTCGCACCGGCAGTGTACCATGCAATGCTGTCTACCGAGCCTGTCTGCTGTCGCGTTGGTCGACTTGCTAAAGCACCATGCCACAGTACCTGAAAGTGAGGTGAGTAGCCGACGTTCAAGTACGAGTTGAGAGCATCGCTTGGATAATACGAAGCCAATCTACGAGTAGTTCGAGGACGGCCGGCATTTCCAACCCCCGCGCCGCCTCTATTTTTCGCTGTTTCGCTGTGAGACGAGACGTCGTTTTCCATTGTTCGTCATATTTTCATATTCTCCTCTGGGTGCCGAGGCTTGCATGGAGAGACAAGTCCCATTCCATCCTAAAGGAATGTGTAGCTTCAGCCGCCCCAGACGCCATCTCTGCATTTTATATCGATTTGGGTTCAATGATTCGATCCACACTCCTCGTTCAAGGTTCCCCTCAAGCATTGGGAAACCTTAAAAAGGTATCTGAGCTTACTGCCGCTTCTCTTTCTGGTCGTCCACACCGAGCTCCCGCTTCTTATTGGTTACACTTTATTGATCTCACTCACGCCGGAGCGAGCAAAAGAAGCCACAGTGATAGGCTTATAACGGCGGGACGGGTCGGAATCATTACAGTAGGAATTCTCACCCTCGATCATTACTTTACAGTAACACCGAAATTTACCTTACGGATGACTTGTTTGAGCTTTCGAAGGAATTACAACAAAAATGCATTCCACGGTCTGTTTCAGCATGTACAGTGTAGATGAAGCATATCGTATTGCAGTCTATGAGCTGAAAGAATGTACGTATGTAACCATTTTGATACGCACTTAGCCACTGTTTCCACAAGCTATGCATGCCTCCCACGAATTGTTTCAAAGCAGAGCACAGCTCCATGATCTCCGAAACAAATCGTCGATCATCTAATAACGTAATTGTGGGAATCCTCCCGTGAATTTCGCGATCCCACTTGGGACGATGCTGCATGCTCGTCACATTGACGGCTTCTAGGCATGCCATATTCTTCGTCCGTTCACTGGACCTTTGGAGCAAAACATAACTGTCATCGTCTCTGCTGTGGTGGAGTGCATAACTATATGCAAACTGACCATGAATAGCGCACGCATCTCGGTGAATACTCATAAAGAACCGCGATAATAACCATTTCACTTCGAGAAGATTGTTGCTGTCGCTGAGTATGCGAAATGTAGGCGCTGGAGGAGAGAATATGGCTCAAGAAAATGATGCCTCAGGTATATACTCAGCTCAGATCAGGCAGCAAAGGCGGTGAGAAGTATCTCCGCGACTTATCGTGATCGCTCTGATTAGCAGCACCCAAAAATCGAAGACAGTGCCATTCTTGGTGTACCCGAGATGCAGAGCTCTTGTAACAAAGCCATATCTCAAAATGCTACTCAAAACCTATAGTAATCCAATCTATTTCATTCCCGCTTCCCAGCCATGTCTGTTCGCGTGCTCCTCCGCGAGTATGATCGATCAATCGCCCTAGTGACCTCCACGCATACCCTCATCTTCCGCCATTTCCCTTCCACGAACGAGTCCAGGGCCAATGGCTCCCTCACCATCCCGTCGCGGACCTCCACAGATGGAACTTCAGCGCCCAAGTGCATGGTAGAGTTCGCAGATGCTAGGACGGTCGACTTAAGCGATTACAGGACCCTGAGTCCTATGCCGGCATACGGCACTCTGGGCCTGATCACTATAAACGGCGACATCTTCCTATGTGTCGTCACTGGTACGACGAGGGCGGCTACTGTGAGGCCTTGGGAAACGGTGGAGAAGATCTTGGCGGTGGAGTTTCATTGCTTGAATAATGCGGAATACGACAATACCTTCAGCGATGGCCTGGACCCTTACTCCGTCGAGGATAATTACGGACAGAATCTGAGTCGGAGAGACCCAGTTGTCGAGCACCCATGTCTCGAGTTGCAGAAGTTGCTGAGCAATGGTAGCTTTTACTACAGCACGGATTTTGATCTCACAAATCGATTGCAAGACCGGTAAGCAGAGTTGCTGCATGCCCAATCCAATCTCGAGCAGTGGTGGAACATATATCGAATATTGAACTTGACTTGGGCATTGAGCTTATTCATTCTAGATCTACGGAGGCTGCGTCATTCGATATAAACAATCTCGACGACTCGTTCCTTTGGAATTCGTACATGATTAGTCCATTGAGCAAGTTTCGCTCTCGTCTTGTGCCGCATGAAAGAGAAGCTTTGGATAAGTCTAGGATTCTTACGTCCGCCATTAGAGGTTTTGTAGGCACAGTAATAATACCTCCTTCATCCGCGCCCCTACGAAGCTCCAGGATTGGGTTGCCGTCTTCCCTGACCTTGATCTCCCGACTATCTTGTCGACGGGCTGGAACGCGGTTCAACAGTCGAGGAATTGATGATGACGGGAATGTGGCCAACTTTGTCGAGTCGGAAACCATATATTGGAGCCCTTCAGCGAATGTACAGTATTCAGCGGAACAACCAAATGAGAAGCCGGCTGGAATATGCTTTTCGTACGCTCAAGTGAGAGGGTCGGTGCCTCTGTTCTGGGAACAGGCACCGGGGTTGATACCTGGACAACAGAAGATCACTATCACCAGATCTGCCGAGGGAACTCAGCCAGCGTTTGACAAGCATTTTGAGGAGCTGGAGCAGAACTATGGTGCGGTTCATGTGGTTAACCTGCTCAGCGAAACAAAACCAGGTGAAGCGGAGCTCACCAACCTTTATCGATACGGAGTTCGTCATGCATCCTTGAATCGGACGGGAGAGAATGGCTCCAAAGATCATCAGCTGCTTAGAGAAACAGAATATGATTTCCACGCGGAGACGAAGGGTCCCTCCGGGTACGAGGCGGCCAGTATGATCCGCAGGATTATCGAACGGTCCGCTGAGGGCTTTGCTTATTATCTATCAGAAGAGATTGACGATTCCTCTGAGGAAATGCGTAGAGCAAACAGTCAAAGAACAGTTGTCGTGTTACAACAAGAAGGGGTGTTCCGTACCAACTGTCTAGACTGCCTCGACCGGACCAATT
Source organism: Rutstroemia sp. NJR-2017a WRK4 (assembly GCA_002946385.1). Classification (NCBI taxonomy): domain Eukaryota; kingdom Fungi; phylum Ascomycota; class Leotiomycetes; order Helotiales; family Rutstroemiaceae; genus Rutstroemia; species Rutstroemia sp. NJR-2017a WRK4. The sequence goes on from NJPR01000068.1 coordinate 58,425, forward strand.
TAATTCAAACCATAATATCTCAAATGGCTATAGAATCATTCCTTACCCACAGGGGGGAGAGGGCAGCTTCGGATTTCTGGATGCGTCACTCCACGTTGTGGGCCGATAATGGCGATGCTCTATCCAGAATCTATGCCGGAACAGGAGCTCTCAAGTCCTCATTCACCAGGCATGGCAAGATGTCTCTCGCTGGTGCAATTGCGGATGCGCGCAAAAGTGCAACACGGTTATACATTAATAACTTCGCCGACAAAGGCCGTCAAAATACAATTGATGTGCTTTTGGGCCGTCTCGTCGGACATAGTACACCAGTTCATCTATTTGATCCCATCAATGACTATGTAAACGCCGAGCTCAACAAAAGAAGTGCAGAATTTCAATCTTCCGAGGTCATTAACATGTAAGATGCCCCTTTATGAAGCCCTGATTATACCATACTAACTAAAATTGCAAGATGGGCCGGAAGTTTTAATCTAAACGGGCGCACCCAAGGAGTGGAGGAGGATCTATCGGCATGGCTATGTCCCGATATCGACCCATCACAGCAACAACCTGAAATCGTAGCAGTTGGCTTCCAGGAAATAGTCGAGCTGAGTCCACAGCAAATCATGAACAGTGATCCGACCAGGAAACAGGCTTGGGAGAAGGCGGTCCGAAAAACACTTAACAGAAACGCCCGTGCTGCTGGCCGCGGTCCTTCTGATCAGTATGTGCTTCTACGAAGTGGTCAGTTAGTTGGCGCGGCACTATGTATCTTCGTCAAAGCCTCCGTACTACCCAACATCAAGAACGTGGAAGGTAGTGTCAAGAAGACCGGCATGTCTGGGATAGCTGGAAACAAAGGCGCTGTCTCCATTCGCATGGATTATGCAAACACGCAAATATGCTTTGTTACTGCCCATTTGGCTGCAGGGTTTAGCAATTACGAGGAGAGAAATCGTGACTACCACACCATCCACCATGGACTGAGATTTCAGAGAAATCGTGGCATTGATGATCATGGTAGGTGACTTCGTAGTTGCAGTATCATGAAACTAATGAGTCGGCAGATACTGTTATTTGGATGGGTGACTTTAACTATCGGATAGGACTTGGATCAGAGCGTGTATGTGTTCCTCAGGAATAAGACTGTTCTAGACTAATCCTCTTTCTAGGCTAAACAACTCATCAAAATGGGTGATCTAGACACTCTTTATGAGAACGACCAAGTATGTTGTCATGCCTCTGCAGTCCAACCTGAGCTAACTAAAGGAAACAGCTGAATCTGCAGATGGTGGCTGGTTTAACGTTTCAATACTATTCAGAAGCAAGAATCACTTTTATGCCAACGTATAAATTTGATATTGGCACAGACACTTATGATACCTCGTAAGTCGACACATTCATATCGTCTCAGTTTTGTGTAAAATTTATGCTAAGACTCATCACAGCGAGAAAGCCCGTATTCCAGCATGGACGGATCGAATTCTACGAAAAGGCACAAACCTTCGACAAGTCAATTACAACACCGCACCACTCAAATTCTCCGACCATCGTCCAGTTTATGCGACCTTTCTTTGCACAGTAAGCATTATAAACGAAGCAGTCCGCGAGTCCCTAAGTCGTAGCATCTACGAGCAGCGCCGCAAGCAAATCGGTGGGGCAACCGCCAGTGCTCATGGCGACGCAACCGACGACGAAGATCTCATCGGTTTCGAATCCATCGAGCCGGGCCTCCCACCCGCAAGTTCAGACCAAAGAAAGTGGTGGCTAGATAACAGTCAGCCTGCACGCTCGACTATCAAACCCCCGCAGAACGGCGCAATCCCAAATCCGAATCGCCCTTCTAATCCTTTTACTCCGACGGATGAACCGGATTGGGTTACTGTTCCGCGTATGTCTTCCACACGGACTAATTCTCAGGCTTCGATTGCTAGTTCTTATACCCTGTCGAATGAGGCGTCGAGAAATGGTTCAACAGCGAGGAAATTACCTCCTCCATTCGAAGGCCAAGGATCGCTGGCGCTTTCGAGAAGCGCGAGCCTGAAACCGGTGGAGAGTAAGAAGTTTGTTTTGCCCCCGCCGTCACAATTCGCTAGACGCAATTCAAATGATACGACTCTATCTGCCGCATCTTCCATTTCTAGAAAACCCGTCCCTCCTCCCGTGGCGCGTAAGCCGGTGCATCTCGCTGCTGCGTCGCCTACTAGTTCGACGGCTTCGTTGCCGGCGAGACCGAAGGAGGTGAGGGAGAGGGAGGAGGTGGATCATACGGGGTTTTTGCCGCCGCCGAGAAGAGCGACGACAAAGGTGGAGAGCAAGCCGCAGCCGCCGCAGCCGAGGAGGGGGGGAAAGGGAGTGGTGGAGAGGTATACGGATGAGCCTGAGGAGCCGGAGAAGGAGAGGGGGCAGGAGGAGAAGAAACCGGGGTTGCCGCCTAGACGAGGGGGGGATGTGGATTTATTGGGGGATATTGGGGATATGGGGGGTGGGTGGGAGGCGTGGAGGCCGGGGGGGTAAGGTTGTGAGGTGGGGTCGAAAGGGGGGGAGGGGGAGAGAAGGGTAGGGGTAGAGATGGGGAGAAAGGGGGAGAGAAGGGATAAAGTGATGATATTTGCTAGAAGCGAGCGAAGCGAGATTTTTAATTTATATTGTGGGTTTTAACGATGTGGGTTGGGTGATGTTGAGTTTGAATGAGATGAAGTTAACGGGAAATGGGGATAGGGATCGGAAAATAGAAACAGGAATATAAAGTACAAAATGAATTAGATCTAAATGAGGTTAACACTTTCTGTTTTGGACTGATATTTGAGCTATACTTAGTTGATCTTGAATATGAATAAAAGTAACTTATCTATCTTGTTACTTGTAAATAGAAATCGTGTGTATATACATCTATCTGGTTTCTTTGTCGCTATCTTGTTGTTAGGATTTCGTCTTGTGATATCTCGGTGTGATTTATCTCATCCCATCTCGTCTTAGTTCATCCCAGGCCAGTCTAGTCCTGTTGTTCTTTTCGTGTCATCTCATTCATCCCATCCAATCTCATCTGATATATCCCATCCATTCATCCCATCCCATAATCCTATCCTATCACCTTCCATCATCTCATCTCGTTCCATCATCACCTCCCTTCCCATCCCCCCTCCCCTCCATTCCATCTCATTCCATCACCTCCGTCTTCACCTCCTAGACCATCTCATCTCATTTCAATATCTCATCCAAAACATCACAACTTCGCACTCTCCTTCTCCTTGGCAAACACAACTTTGTTCGTGCACGTGCCCACGCCTTCGAGACCTACTTCCACGATATCCCCGTCTTGGAGCCAGAGTTGTGGTTTGCGGCCCATGCCGACGCCTTGGGGTCTAGCGGGGGAGGGAGGGGGGTTAATTTGGTTGGTTAAATTGCGGGTGGGAGAGGGTGAGTAAGAGGAGGGGGAGAGGTGAGAGGGAAGTTAAGCAAAAAACCCGCAAAAACACTCACGTTCCCGTAAAAATCACATCCCCCGGCATCAACGTCGTCCCCTGACTCAAAAACGCCACCGTCTCTTTCACCCCAAAAATCATATCCCGCGTCGAACTCTCCTGCACCATCCTCCCATTCAACTTCGTCCAAATCCTCAATCCCTGCGGATCTTCAATAATCCTCGGACTTACAATCCCCGGCCCGTATGGCGCCCATCCGTCAAAACCTTTTCCTAAAGCCCACTGCCCCCCGCCTCGAGCCAATTGCCATTCCCGGTGGGAGACGTCGTTGCCGACGCAGTAGCCGAGGATGTAGGATGCGGCTTCGGAGGGAGAGATGTTGGTGCAGGGGCGGGAGATTATGATTATGAGTTCGCATTCGTAGTCTAGGCCGGGGGTGGACTGGGCGAGAGGGGGGATGGGGATGGGGGAGGAGGGGGAGGAGAGGGATGTGGGGGGTTTGTACTGTGGGGAGGGGGTTAGTGAGGTGGGAGTTGGAGGGGGAGGGAGAGGGGCTTACGAATAGGACGGGGTATTTGGGGATGGGCATATTGGACTACAGAGTAAGTTAATCAATCAGCATCTTATCCACCAAACCCAACCATCCATCTCCCTCCCTTCCACTTTCTCCATCTCCAAAAACAAAACAACCACCTACCTCCTTAGCATGCTGCTCATAATTCAACCCCAAACACCGCACACTCTTCACATCCTCGATCGCGAGCGGCGCAAGCAGTAATCGGATCTCGCGCACCTGATCGGTGACGGTGTGGGAGCCGAAGATGTCCCCAGTGATGACGTGTGCATGCGTCGCTTTGGAGATGTCGGTTTCGCCGGAGGGGAGGATGGCGTCGCCGTAGTGGGTGCTGCCGGAGGGGGTGAGGAAGCGGATTAGACGCTGAGGGGGGGTTAGTTTGGGAGAGAGAGGAGGGGGAGGAGAGGAGGGGAGGGAAAGAGGAAGGAAGGAGAGGATGGGGAAGGAAGGAGAGGATGGGGAAGGGAAGGAAAGCTTACGGAGAATGAGGGGGACATTGTGAAGTTGGAGGTTCAATTGGAAGGGTAGGATAATATGTGTATGAGGAAACAATCAATTGTCTATAGGCTTGGATATGGGAAGTTGGTTTATCTACGTTCTAAGCAAATAGTAGACGTCAACTGCCGGTCTCGGTCAATGCTCAAGCTTCTCGCAGCGGGGCATGCACGGAGATAATGTTGCAGTACCGGCCCATCTTCTACCGAGGCAGGTCGGAGATGCAGATAATCATGCAGGGTTGCTCGGCATTATGCGGCCGCACCCAGAACCACCACCAATCATTGCATCATATATTTCTCGTACGACGTGAAGCTTTTATTCGTTCGCAGACAGCTACATCAGACTTAACAGTACACAGAAAATGGCGAGATACTCAGGGCTTCAGAGAGAAGTCCTAGGTCTCTACCGGAAATGCCTAAGAGAAAGTAGGAAGAAACCTGTGGTGAGTAATCCGCAATGGGATGGAGGGGCAGCTGTTGACTTTTTTGTGAAGGAGGCAAGGAAGCATTTTGAAGCGTATGCGAGGTATGTTAAAGCTGCTGCATTCTCTCTGCGAGTCTTCCGGAATATATGGAGTTGATTGCTAATGCTATACGGTTGCAGAACTGAATTCCAGAAAAGTATCAAGCTTGATAAAAAAGATTTCGGCGCGATTGAGTATCTTCTGCGGAAAGGGCAACGTCAGGTCGAAATGTATAGCTCTCCTGGCATAAAAGATATCCGATAGCAGGAGACGAGATGGGAGCTCAAAGTGGAAGTGCGGGAAGGCAGGCACGACTGTCGGCGTTGTGAATATAATACCTCTCAATCCAAACCAACCTCAATTCTGCATATCTCCTACAACATGCATTTCTTACGACACTTCTATTGCTACCCTCAAGAATGGTTAATCTAAATATCAACTGGAAGGGTTATCCTCATCGAAATTTTCCCCGGATTCATATTACTGCGAGTCGTCCTACAACTGTCTCGTCCAGCCGTCGATGCGGTTCTCACAACTCGGGAAAATACTGCGGAGTCTCTAATTGTCGTGCACTTGAACAAGCTCGCAGGAAGCAGAAACTTCATATTAGGAAGTCGAGGAGGTTCCACGCATCTTCGTCTCTTGTTGTCTCTCGTGGACGGGTTACTCGGAGGGCGAAAGAGGATATAGAAGTTTTTGGATGGGAGTCTTCTCGGGCAGAGGTTATTGATAGAGAAAATCGGGCTCTCTTCACAAATGGTTGTGTCTCACCTTCTACCAAGGCTCCCCTAAGATCTGGCGCTCTGCATCCAAACGATCTTCATCCTAGGGAACTTATCATCGACTCGGTGGATGGTGCTGCATACTCTACGATGAAAAGAGCCAGACCTCCTAAGGGGAAAGAACTATACTCGTTGATGCACGTTGCAGACGTTCCTATCTGGAAACCTAGAGGCTTCCATCAAAAGAGTCTTGCGAATAGAGGAGTCCCACTTAGCTCAGGTCCCTTGAGACAAGTTGGAAGAGAGTACGCCCACGTCGGTTCCATCAATCAGGTCAGCAACCAGAACGCCCAGGCCAAAGGCTTCCATCAAGCAGGCGAGCGTACTTACGATTCCAGGATTCCGTATAAGAGGTACTCACCTACTACACGAACATTCCACTATAGTAGTGCAACATCGGAGTCAGGTAGACGGACCCAACCGCGCAGCAGCAAAGCTTTCTTGGCAGCTTCCACCCTTGCAAGCTTGTACGAACAAGCTGCTCACAACACTAGAGATATCAAACAGCAAAGTTCTGTTGCAGGAGATCCAGCCAAGAAGGAAAATCGGAAGCTGGGTAGCATAGCTTTGTTGGATTCATCCACCCTAGCAAGTCTTGCTCGTCGAGAATCTTTTTCCTCGTCTGTTCAATCCATTGTGAATAGCATTGCTTCTCATCAGTCTTCTCGAAGTCCAAGTCAACGACGTGCCCTCAAACGCTTTACAAGAGACCTCGAACTTTATCTGCAAGCAGCTCGACACATTCCGAAGCAAACACCAATTGCATCAGCACCATCAACCGCATTTTCGACTGGAACGGTGCAGACTGTTCAGCCACTGAAACCCTACAGAGCTGAATTCAAAGCTGCAGGTCTAGCTGTGACATCTGATGATCAGCGAGGGAGGATAGGTACTGAGTTGAAACGGCGCCAGACCGCTCCTAACGGAACATCTGTCGAAGGACGGAGACCATCTGTCGAAGAACGGAGAAATACTGTACCGGAAGTGCAGTCGCCTCCGCTCAGTTTTTGCTGTCCGGGAATTGTGGGAACATCAAATATTCGCCAGCGGCGGTCATTATCAAACATTAGAGAGATACCGCAATCTACCGCAGCCGAAGGAGAAATGGGTGCAAAAGTTCCAAACGTGTTTACAAAGAAGGCACCACCTGAACTGAATGGCGGTTCAGTGCAGCGTCGCGTTCAAGAAAGAGAGGCTCCGGCCATGAGTGAAGCTTCGGATGAGACTATCATCGACTGGACCCCGAAATACGAAATGAAGAAACCTGTCACCCGTCTCGGAGTTCTACCGCGCGATCCTCCTGTGTCACATCCCGTTAGCAATCCGAGCTTTGCGCTACCAATCAATGATGTAGGTGGTTCAAATAAGCCAGCCGCCAGAAAACCAGCAGCTAAAAAATCACTTCCATGGCTCCGCAAGTTGCAATCTGCTCACCCGATTCCTGCGGTAATGAGTGCTACAAAGCACACGGATGCTGGACCGGCGATACCTGGTGATGCGAACGACTCACCCCCGTACTCAGAGTTCACAAGCCGAGCAGATTCACAGTCCTCTTCTATTGTATTGCATCTCGATACTCCGCCAGAGTTGAGAAGACCAGTTGAACCCGAGACGCCCAAAACACCGAAGACGCCCTACATACCTACCACTCCTATGCCCACTCCATACCCAGAGCCATACTCTGGTCCAGAAGAGAGTGACCGCGTTGGTGTCACCGATTTCGCTACTAGCAGGAAGAGATCAAGTCGAGGACAAACAGTTACTATCGCAGCGCCACAAGATCAAACCCGAACGGTTCACCAAGCCACACAGACTAGTGCTGCTTCTTCGTTTACTACCCGAGCACCTCGATTTAGTGCTCAAATTCCGGTGCAAATTCATAGCCAGCAACGCAGGGGACTTGTGCTGAGGCCTCAAGTCGTACGAGATCCTGTTTTACCTCGTCCGATTTCACCACTTCGATGCACTCAGTGTAATGTAGTATTGGGCAGCGCGAGATCACAATTGCAGAGACCTGCAGTGGCTTCTCCTGAGGCAGATCTTGGGATTGTGCTGGATAATAGCCGAAGGAGCTCGCATTTGGACGAACGGTCACCGTTAAATGCCACTTGCGAGACGTGCAGTTCGCCAATGGCTGGAACCGAAAAGGAAACTTCGACAAAAGATTCTACTACCTCTCCTTCACAAAACGCCGTTCAAGAATCTAAAGTTTCACCAAATGAGAGCAAACTTACTCCATCCAAGGATAAGGTGCAAGATGTACTCGCAGGGGCAGAATACTTTGGTCGTCAATATGAGATTCGTACGAGTAAAGAATCGAACAAGCAAGAGTCTCTCCAAGAGGTTGTTTCTGATCTTCCGAAGAAGGAAAGCACAACACAAATACCTCCTGCATATGAACAGCCAACATCTTCTTCTCAAACCCAAACAGCTGCACCTTCAGCCCAACTGCCGCCGCCGCCCCCACCACCCGAACACATAATCTCCTACGCTGCAGTCCCCGTTCTGCTTAACCTCCAACATCCACATCCTCAACCCTCACCGTCCCCACAAACCCAACCTCCCTCATGCCCTCTCCCCCACTCCTCCCTCTCCCAACAACTCGAATACCTCGAATCATCAGCCGCAACCCAGGAGCAAACGAGGAAGCTATTCAAAGGTCTACGTGTGGCTACTGCTGCGGCGTGTGAAGAGGGGGTGGATAGGTTTTTGGAGGAGGTTACCGGGGTGGGGGTTAGGAGGTTGTTGATGGATTTGAGTCGGTTGGATGGGTTGGGGGTGAATGGGTTGGCGGAGGTGGCGAGGAGGACGGGGAGGAGGAGGAGAGGGGTTTTGGAGGGGTTGGGGGTAGGGGTGGAGGATGGGAGGGATAGGGATGGGGATAGGGGGAGTGGGATGGGGGAGAGGGAAAGGGAAAGGGAGGAAAGGAGGGTGAGGCAGATGGATAGGAGGTTGGGGTTGGTGGCTTCGGATCAGGGGGTTAGGTTGAGGGAGGAGGGGGAGGAGGTTTTTATTGGCGGTGGGGCAGGTGGTATGGCAGGAGCGAAAGGAAAGGGAAAGGAGGGGGAGGAAATGAAGGTGGAAGGGGATGTTTATAGAAAGGAAAGTCTGAAGGAAAAAGCTGTTAGGATGGGTTGGAGGGAGAAGACGATTTCGGACAAGTGAGTTGATGGGGTGGAGGGTTGTTGGGTTGAGAATGAATGGATGAGTGGAAGGAGTGGAAGGTAGAGGGGGTTAGAATGGTAGATTAGATTGACTAGAAGGTTATAGATTAGCATGGCTGATTAGATTACAGTGAAGTAGAGAGCTCTATATATCCTAGCTTTTTTTATTCCCCCATTCTACTTACTGTTCTTGGTTTTTCTCGGGTGATGATATATCTATATGTATATAGTAGGTGGATAGGTGTAAGTGCTAGGAGCTAGGCTGTTTAGGAATTGACTAGATTGATATAGATAGCAATGACGGTTCTATGGTTCTTTTGATATGAGATTCTTGTATATGAAGCAGAGAAAGATAGAAAGCGGGGAAAATTAGAGAAGATTCATGTTGCTTTATATAAAGGAGTTGTTCGATATCAGGTCACGCTGGTTTCTTCATTGTGGGTAGTGTGTAGAGGTTGGGGAGGAGAGAGTGAAGATGAGGGAAGCCAAGAATGTAGAGTTTGAGCGGTTGAAGTGGGTTCTTTTGAGATGCTATATCGAGGTTGTATAGGAGGTATTTGTAGGTGAATTTTCTAACTATTTAGCCTATTTATAGATTTGTCTTGAGCATATTGAACTCCACTATAACTTATCAAGTAACTAGGCTGCGAAGAAGGGTATCTGTGGGTGGGTTTTCGTAAATCTAAGACTGATTGAATGTCAATTGTAGCTTATCTACTAGATCTCTAGCTCTTCGGCTCACCCAAGACCCCAAGTCGGGTCCCACATGCCAGTATACTGTAAGGTCTGGTCTGGTCAATAACTAGGCGGTATTCTTTTCAACATCCGACTGGTCTCTATTAGACATTTTGGCGCACCCGTGCGTGTCCCAGTTACCTACCTATTCGGTGGATATCTTCGCAGCCTAGCTATGTGATAGGTTGTGTTAACTCCTAAGGAACCAGTTCTCGCGCAGAGAATTGTGGTATGGAGGTTGGAGGTCGATAGACAGGCTGAGTACTACTGGAGCGCGATACCTAATGGGATCTCTTGTTTTGGAGTTAGATGGGTATGTATGCTTCATATCTTGTCTCTTTTAGCATCGTGACAAACACAGTATTCACCATATATAGCTAGAAATGGGAAGTATTTATTGTTCCAACTGTAATGAATCAACATCATGATTCAATGAAACCGCAATTTAGCAGAGAAGCTCACTGGGTACCCTGACCTCCGCAAAATATCGTGGGTATCATGTCCTCCTGAACACAATAAGAAGGAAAGTAGCCAAACCTCTCACCGACTCGGCCTTTCCACCGATATACAGGGAATTTTTGAGTATCGAAACCATCTATTTAATAGCTCTCCTGGATATTCATAATCATTTCTCCTCGCCGAAAGCTTATTTCTGGCATTTCCATTCTCGTCAGCTTGAGATAGAAAAGGTGAGTTGAGAGGAGCTCACCGTCGGACTTGTCAGCGGTATAATCATAGAGTGCCCTCTTAGTGATTCCTGTGCTTTGTTTCAATTGACTGATTTCTGCCTCAAGCTTAGATTTTTGCTCTTCCATCATGACTGCATGGCGTTTTTCCTGTTCATTTATCTTTTCATTATAAAGTCGTTGTTTTCTTATGCTTTGCTCTTGCCCCAACTTCATTGACTCGAACATATCCCGGATAGACTCATTGGTTCGCCACTGCTGTTGTAGTTCGTGTTCAAGGTGCTCTAGCTTCTCCGTATACATGGCCTGCAATGAGACTTTAAGCTCAGAACAATCACGCTCAAGCTCAAGAAGTTTCTGATCCAGCACCTGTCTAGATTCGCGAATCATATCTTGTGCTTGTTCATCCCGCATTGCCATAGCCTCCTTCATCTCGGCTTGTAGTTCCTGAAGTTCCCGTTTGAACTTCTCCCGCTCGTTGGACAATGCTAGCTCAAGTTCTTTGCCTGCACCTGTCTCGTTCAGTGTTCTGTTGTCGTCAACTATTTCTGTTTGGGTTTGAAGAGGGATAGGGCTCTCTGGTGACTTGACAAACTTTCCTAGAACTTGCATCGCGGAATCCAATGTGTTTTGATGTCGAGTGACTTGTGAACCTTGTTTCGTCATCCATCCCCAGAAGTCCTCGGTCTCCATCAACTCTTGCTCACGTTTACGACCCATATCTTCGTCAGTGAGGCGTTCCCACATTATCGTAGCTAGAATGACATGCTTCAGGGCTGCAGGTCCACATAGCTTTTTGAACATAAGCAGATTCTTCCGCGCAGATCCTTGCATGCGCGGATCTGTTATCCGATGAAGATATATGATGCCATGCAACTTAATCTCGTCCTGATACGATGCGCCAAGCCAACAGGCAATCTCCTTAAGCACTTCCTTATCAGATTTATACGTATCGTCGAAGCCGGGAGTATCAATTAGGAAGACATTGACATCTTTGAAGAATGAGCAATGGTAAACTGTGACATTCTGCGTGCCTTGGTCTCGGTCAGCTTCTGCGACTAGTATTGGAAAGGGGTTTGCACACAAGTTTGAAGTTCGTGGCCGATCTTGACTTCGCGAGTAGTGCATTTCGAGATGAATGTGCTTTTTCCTGCACCCGTAACACCCATGGGAATCACCGGAACAGGGAAGAGTACCTTCATTTCGAAGCTATTGCAAGAAGAATCTGACATTGTCGGACATAACCTATCATCTCGGACCTCTGGCATCGATCTTTTCCCCCTTGAGTACGAAGATGGCCGCCGAATTTTCCTCCTCGATACCCCCGGGTTCGATGACACTTTTCGCTCCGATGCCGATATCTTGAAAGAAATTGCGTTCGTATTGGCGCAAACATACCGGAAGAAAATCCATGTCGCCGGGATAGTTTACATGCATCGTATAACAGATAATCGAGTTTCCGGGACTTCCCTAAGAAATATCACCCTTCTAAAGAGCCTGTGCGGAGAAAAGGTCTTTCCAAAAGTTTTCTTGGTCAGTTCAATGTGGGACCTCGTGGCGGGGGAACCAGAGCTGCAGGAAGAGGCTACCGCTAGAGAACTTGAATTACGGAGTACGAACGAATTCTGGGGGTCTTTATGCAATGGGGGCAGTCAAGTAGCTCGGTGGACTGGAGACGAGCATTCGACACTGGGCATAATCGACCACATCATGACAGCGTATAAATCAACAGGTTATGAAGCACTGAGAATCCAGAAGGAACTCGTTGACCAAGGTAAATGCCTAAAGGAGACCGAAGCTGGAAAAGCAGTCAGCCAAGCTCTAGAAGATGCGAACTCTCGACATCGTGGGGATATCCTAAGCATTTCAGTCAGTCGACAAACGGCGTTACAGCATGGGGATAGGCTGCTGGTACAAGAAATGGAAAACGAACTTGACAAAGTGCGAAAGGAATTGAGGTATATACAACGCTCGCAAGTTAAGATGAAGATAAATATGGACAGTCTTGTGCAAGAAAAGACATCAGAGTACGATCGACTACTCGGAGAGGTCCGTCGAGAGCAGCGAAACATTTCTACTGCTGTCCAACAATACTGCACTGAACAGCAGAGAATGTTGAGAGAGAAAGAAGACAACGAGAGAGTTTTAGCCGAAGGAGGACTACTCAGCGAAAGCGACAGACGGGAAAGAAGAGACAACGTGGCCATAGTTTCAATGGATGAGGCAGCACGATTCGCTATCGAGAGAGCAAATCTCGACGAAGTTGACGAGGAACTCCAAGAGCAATTCGAGGAGGAGCAGCGCTTGCTCGAAGAACGGAGAAAAGAATTAGAGAAGCGGTTAAGAAGAGCTCGTAGAAAAGAGTTGATGAAGAAGAATACCATTCCAATCCTCTCATTGCTAGCTGGTCTAGGAGTGACAATTGGTGGAGGAGTGTTGATCAATCCAGCTATGATTGCTGCAGGTGCTGGAATAATGGTCTCGGGAGCGCAGAAATTGGATTTCAATCGAAAGAAGAAGAAAAAGGACAATGAAGAGGAGGAGACGAAGCCAGTTTTTGATGAAATTGATTGATAATGGAGAAGGGAGGGCTCTTCGGCTTAGAAAAATTATGCCGATTCGGAACAATATATTATCGCTGATTGATATTTTGAGACGAATATCATAAGTCCTCTGAAGTATCGAAATGTTCTTGTTGCCCGAATATTTTTTTGGATAATGTTGTCGGCCTGTTATTTCTACACCGGAGAGAGGGTTAATTAACGTGCTCTGGTATTTGTCATCCTTATTATGTCAGCTTCTTAGCCTCGCTTCCTGTACTTCCGGTCAAGCACGACTTGTTGCCTGCGTTTTTGAATATTTTCTATCCCAAATCAATCTCTGGAAAACACCTCCGTCGTTCTCTAGCGTTAACTACATAGTACTAGGTGGCTAATCTGGTTTGCGCCGGGTAAGATTGCAACTCTCTTTGGCGCACGATGTCATTGGATAAGTAGTTGCAGCCTGGTAACCACAATTTCAAGAGGCGGGACGACGGTCATAAAGCGCGCACTGACCGCTGAAACCAGAGAGATTCAGAAAGCTCAAGGAAGCAGACGACACTATATGGGCTTTATATCACATACTCCATGTTTGTCGCGATGTCGAACAGTAGACTTGATGAAGTTCCAGCGCTCGCAGCCGCTGATTGCCACAAAGTCGTGGGCTGGTCAAGTCTAAGCCTTGAGATTCGTCTCGCTATATGGGGCCTTGTTTATTTCACAACTCCAGCTCGCATCGTCGAAGTACAAACAGCAGAACATGACCATTACAGTCAACCACATGATATATGGTGTCCGCGATATTCGCCCAGCACTGTCCCTCCTGTCGTCAACGTGTGTCGCGAAGCCCGCGACGAGGCTCGAAGGTTAGCTCGCCTCTCTGGCCATCTTTTATTCCTTGGAACAAGTTCACCTGACATTTATTTCAATCCTGCGATCGATACTCTTTACATTCCAGATGATAAGAACTATTGGATCCGGGATTGGGGACAGGAAGGACTCTTTACCCAGATTATAATGGGATCAAGATCCGACAAAATGCGCTCTTTGGCTATTTCTCTTGATCTACTGATACGAGCGACTACATCGTATTCCGTAGAATGGGATGTCACTGCTCTGAGGGCGCTGGAAGAGATTATATTCGTTGTAAAACAGGTTGGCGAAGCGGAAATTGCTTGGATGGGGGACTTGAAAAGAAGGGTACAGGATGATAATTGGGAGTGGGCATACCGCTATCGATTACCATGGGGTGATGACTTCCCGCAAAGGGTATTGAGAATGCCTCACCACCTTCCGTTTTCGAAACTACACAAGTTGGCTATAATGTGCAACGGGCAATTCCAAATTGTCGATTTGACATTATACAACGAAATCTCATCTGTGTATCCATAGTTATTTACTGACGATAGCACGTGATCTCTTTAGGGGAGGGGGGAAGAGGGGAAGTAAACGCGGCTCAGTTATGGTGGCATACTGTCATAAGTCTCGGCGTTGGAATGTATATATGATCCGTCTACCACCTCAGAAAGTATCGGAAGTAGTATTTCCAAGTCGCGAATAATTCGAGTGGCACTGATTGCGAACGCCAAGTCGCACTGGAAGTGCCAGTACGTTGTCCAGGCGTTTGATAGGCTCCTGAATGCGACCTTGAAGGAGGTCTCCAGGCTCATGAGAGGAACGCAGGTGAGAGAAAGGACCTATAGGATATGCGCAGGAAAGCCTATTAGGATCCTGCCCCTCAACGTCGATAAACCCCTAGCCATGCTACAACCGCAAAAGCTACAGTACAACTCCACCAAGGCTGCTTCCCACCACCTGGTAGGCGTAGAACTAGCCCATAGGCTCGTTTACACACATCCTCACTTGGAGCTGCCCCAGAACTATATAAACTGTCCGGTGCAGGCTGTGCTACTTGTCTTCCCATGAACCAGTTCTTCCACCGTAGATTCTAAGATCAGGTTGAAGCCTGAAGGCATATTTCGATTCTGAGTTCAATCTGACCTTTGAATTTCTAACTAGTGATACGATTTAAGTAATATGATAGGTATTGCGCTAAGAAACTGCGTGAAATCTGCGATGTTCTCACATAAAGAATCCCCTTATCTGCCAATGAGTCTGCCTACGACCGTATTCCGATTGCTGTGCTGCGCATCGCCCTTGACTTTGCTCCTCCATGTAGAAAACGAGAAAAAAAACGCCACTTCCCATTTCGGAGGAAACTATTCCTGTGGTGAGACGTTGAAAAATGCATTTTGGGTGGCATCGCAGGTTCTGCGTCCATCTTATGGGTTACACGTCCAGTCGAATTGGTTGTCAATTGGCGAGTTCATAATATCGGGCGATTTGGGTATATGTTCTGGTTATGGGAGGGAGCCGCACCAGCATGACTTTTTCTCTGTTTATAATGCCTCGTTCCAGAGTGAGCAATGATACCAAATCGATTGTGAATGCTCATTTCATGGCAATAAACTTCAACCGGAACGTGCTTCACTTTGTACATACGCGGCGATATGGCGGACTTGAAGGTTGCAAATATCTCTAATCATCCAACCAATTCTCCTCCCTGATCTTCCGTCTTCGGTTATACCTTATGTAAACATGAGTCTCAAAGTTTGGACTAACAACTTCAAAGGACATTCAGCTAGTTTTGCTGCACCCTTCCGAAGAGCAAGACTCCCAGATCACCTACGATCTACTCTCAATATCTTCCGATGGTCAAAGTCCGCCAGACTTTGATGCAATTTCCTACCTAGATGTTGACGGTACACCCTCGAAATTAATCCAAGTCGATGGGAAGGACGTCCTGGTTACAGCAAATCTGGAATCAGCCCTTCGTCATTTACGTCTTCCTAGCGAAGGTCGATATTTGTGGGTACACTCCCTGTGTCTCAGAGAACCATATCCCAGTGATCCCAGGATTGTGATGAAAAATAACGCCGACATTCACATTTACGCAAGAGAAATGATCATATGGCTGGGAGAAGATACCCCACTCTCTGAAGTTGCGTTCTTGGCCGTGGCGTCACTTCCAATGTTCGCACCGCCCAGATCGTCCATCGAGCTGTCACCACATTTGGAAGAAAGCCTCCGCCTCCCCTCTATGGAGAGAGCTTTATCTAGCTGTCAGCCTCTCTTTAAACGTTCTTGGTGGCATTGGGAACGTATCGAGACTATTATCCAGCTTGGCATATCTGCGAAGGCATCGTTTCGGTGCGGCAGACATGGCATGGACTGGGATGTCTTCTCGACCTTTGTCTACACCCTAAGGTTTTTGCTCCCGAGGCTTCGGTATGACTATCCTGTCTGGTTTGATCAGATCTTGCTCCAAATTCCGGGCAAGATACCTGAGCATTTTCGCGAAGTTTTCTACGAGGCATTTGAAGGAGACCGAGCTGTTCACCAACCGGCTGAGACTACCTGGGGTTACGGTCGCATGTTCGCACACCCGCAAGATGTGCTTTATTGGTTGACAAACACATCAGAGCCGTCAATGGCGGGACGTGTGCTCATGGGTCTTAGCGTCCGGCTGTGCAATCGATACAAGAACAGATGTTTTTTGGAAAATGAAGCGTGATAGTAAAGATAGTCACCACGCGGTTGCAGACAGACCGAGCAGTAACTCAAGCTCTGATTCAAATGAACTACCCAGCGCTGACCTCTCTGACAACTCTGAGCTCTTTGACAGGCTCAGCGACTCCGACAACGCTTTGCATGCTTGGCGCGGCGCACTTATTGCAGCGGCTGGCTTCCACAAGGATGAGCGCTTTCGGGTCATTCTCCAAGCTGCTCGTTCAAACGAAAGTCCCACGATAGGTGATCAGGAAGCGGCAGGCTTTGCGGATGGTGAAAGTGCAACCTATGTGTATGAACCACTCAAGCCCAATTGTCAGCAAATCCGAGTCCTGTTGCTCTACCCTAGCAGAGATCCTTCGGCAGATATTTATTGCGACGTCTTTGTTCTGGACCTCGATTACTGGGACAAGAACGGAGTTGAGAGTTATCCTTATATGGCCCTGTCTTATGTTTGGGGTGACCCCAACCCACCTATGAGTATCTTCTTAGGGGGAAAGAGGAGGAATGTTGGCCCTAGTCTTTTCGAGGCCCTGAAAGAACTACGTGATCCAAGTGTACCAGCACTGCTCTGGGTAGACGCACTGTGCATTGATCAGACCAATGTTTCCGAAAAGAATCACCATGTTGGGATGATGGGTCCCATATATAATAGGGCTGGATGTGTCTTAATATGGGTAGATGGCAAAGAGACTATGCCGCCGAGGTTCAAACTAGTGGATATGGGGGACCCTATATTTGCCGTTATGGATAATCTGGCAGCGTACGAGCTGTTCTTGTTTTCTCCCTGGTACGAAATCGGAAAAAATGACCAGGAGCAACCCATCCTAAAGGAAATCCAAGAACGCTCGAACGGTTGGATGGGGCCCCACTCTTACAAGCAATTATTCACTCGCAGCTATTGGACTCGTGTCTGGACCATGCAGGAAGCTTTACTAGGTCGTAACATACTTTTATGTCATGGAGGTTATGTCGTTTACTTCCAAACCCTCCTCTTGCTCTTTTTACGAGAATGGGAGCAGACTCTCCCTCTGGACTCATTGAACTTTGATGAATACAATGACGATTCGCCCCTGGAGCGTTTTCTTACGCTTCGTTGGGAAATGCAATGCGGCCGAATGCCATCTCCTCTGGAAGCAATGCTCCTGAGCCGCGAGCGTTCCGCGACGATGGAACAGGATTATGTCTTCGGTGTACTAGGCATTATTAGCACCGGTGCTTCTCTCGGAAAGCCTGACTATGACCGAGAATCATTCTACATCAGTCGTGACATCTTCCAACACATTCTTGTTACGGAAGGGAACATTGATGTTCTGACTGCCTGTGAAGTCCGCAATCATTACCATACAGATCCAATTGTAAGTGCTTAAGCATGAGAAATTAGAACAAGAGTCATTCAATTTAATTGATAACTACAGGAGAAAATTCGTGACCAAACCACTTGGCCGTCCTGGCTCCCAAACTGGTCAATAAAACCAGTTGATAGCAGGATAACACGGTCTGTTCTCTTAGCCGAGGAAACTTCTCGGTGTAAACGATTCAAAGCTGCGGGGAACACCAGACCAGTCTTTCGGTTGCTAGACGATGAAATGCTTTTTATGGTTCGAGGTGCGATTGTTGATGAAATAGAATGTACTGCGAGTGAAGAGTGGAGTTTTAGACACTTGCAGGAATGGAAGCTCTGTTCTGCGTCTAGAAGTTGCAGACATCTCTATGGAAAAGATCTTACGGACCTGAAGAACGCGTTCAACCAAACCATCTCCCTAGGCCAGCCTATTATCTACGAAATATATGGATTGAAGGACGAAGAGGCCGAGGAAATGGATGACAATCATAACAACAGTGACGGCAATGGCGGCGATTCCAAAGATCCGAGATATCAAGCAACACCTCTAGACGATGAAGTAGATCCTGTGCTGCTTCCAGACGATCAGCCTCGGATCAGAGTGTTTAACAACTTTAAAACTACTACATACATCAGCCGCTTCTTCATCACCAAGCGTGGATACATCGGCAGAGGACCAATCACAACTGCGAAAGGGGATCCTGTAGTGATATTTCTGAGGGCAAAAGTTCCGCACGTCATGAGGAAGGTTGAAGGTACGGACGAGTATTGCATCCTCGGTGAATGCTGTAAGTTTATGACCAAGCCCCGCAATCTATGTTCTTGGTGAGCCCATTCACTGACATCTAGATAGATGTCCATGGAATTATGCGGGGAGCGTTGATGAAAGAGCTTGCAAATTTAGAAATTCAAGACTTTGTAATCACATAACTACAATAAGAGATAGTATGTCTAATAACAATTTTCGACTAACAAGAGAAGTTCACTATGACACTCAATAGGGGGTACGTTCCAGGCAATTGAAGTAGATTTATGAGACCGGCCAATGGCGGAAAGTCGATAGGAAGAATACGATGACAGTGGCAACACAGGGCAAACCGACTGTCGGGAAAGTGGGACTACCCACTATTTTGTGTTACAACGTTAGAGGCTTGTGGCACAGATAAGGCATACGAGATCTGGAACGGAGACATTTTAGGAAAATAAATATGTGAAATAGATGGCTGCAAGTTGGGTGCAAATACAGCTGATGGCAAAAAGGCGTCTTTTCAAATACAGATACTGTATCCACACCCGGACTCGCTTCGCTTCCCTCTCCTCTTCTTTCCTCTGGCTTATCCTCCCAATTACCATTCTATCTGCCGCACCCCTGTATTACCATCCCATCACCATTCCACCGTCACCCACATACACACCCGCCCCTATCCCAACTCCCCGCCTCTTCACTACTCCACTTCTCTCCCCTACGAAATCACAGTCACATTCCCCGTCCCCACCACACACCCCATCGGCATCGTCAACACCGGCGCCAGCGCATCACTCGCATCACTAAACCGATACCCGGTATTAAACCCAAAGATCTGCCCCACAGTAGTATTAAACTCCTCTGCTAAATCCTTATACGTGCCATACGTAAACTTATACGGCATGACCGTACAGGAACTCGGCGCACACTGCGGGAGTTTGACTAGCGTGCCCGCAGTAATAATCTCATCTACACTCGAAACATTCCCCGCAGTCAGCGCCGCAACGACAGAGAGAGCGAGATTGAATTTTGTGGCGATGAGCGCAAGAGTGTCGTTGCGCACGGTGGTGTAGGTGTGCGGACCGCCGGCTACGCAATTGCTCGTGGTTTTTGCAGCGGGGGCGACGAGGAGACAGGTGGAGTTGTCGGGGGTGCAGGTTTGTGCGGGGATGATTAGGGTGAAGCCTACGTCGATGTATTGCGCGTCGGGCATGCGGTTGGCGCGGGCGATGTCGCAGACGCCGCGGGAGGTGGCGGCGGCGATGCTGAAGATGGTGTCGGTGGCGGTGACGGCGTAGAGGGAGGTGGTGGTGTTGAGGGTGGAGGGATCGCAGGTTGAGGTGGAGAGGGCGAGGGAGGAGAGGTGTGTGAGGAGGAGGGTGCTGGGTGAGAGCTTCATCTTGGCGGGGTAGGATTGGGTATGTGATGAGAGAGATGCGATATGAATGGAGGCTTCGTGAAGCGGAATAGAAAAGATTCAGACGAAGTTTCGAATACTCATATAAAATGACGGACGAATCGAACGCTTTTGTAAACAAAGCTTGATGAGCGACTCTGTGGACCTAGCTTCAAAATCCCCTACCCTCACCCCTATCCTAGGCCCTAACCAGAATATCCATGAACTAGCAAAGACCTAGAAAGCTGGGTCCCAACTCTACAAAAGCTTCTCCCACCAATAAAAGCACCCCAAAACCACACTTCTAGGAACGATTCCAGTATACGCAGACAAGACAAGCTCCCGCACCGAAACAATCCCACCCAATCACCCACCCCAACTGCCGAAACCAAATGTGGAGCCGAGCTCACCGTTCAGACGACGCAAGGCCACATCGTAATGCATTACGAATCCGTGAGCGAAAAACAACCATGCCGGGCCGCATCTGCAGGTTCCCGCAAGCCCGCGAGGGTTTGGTGGGGCATGCGGGGTTGGTGCTTTCGCGGTGTCGGGACCGAAAGTCTTGGCTCGATAGTATATGGAAGGGAAAAAGGCGATCGCAATCGATTTTGTCGACGGGAGTGAACATTCTCGCGTCGACCCGTGGATAAGGCGACAAAGTTGACGCGGCAGTGTATATATGACCATGTTGAATAAGGAAAGTGGTATAGAAGTGTAACTTGACACGACGATATTGCGGCTCAAATAGGTAAATGCCCCATTGCAAGAATATATTGGACATCTCGGTGATTACTAGAAAATATATAAAACGTAAAATATAGCAGATTATATATCAACAAAAGAATCTACAGCGCATAAACAAACTCATGATTTTCCCTATCGGTCAAATCCAAGAACTCTTGTCTCTCCAACTTCTTATATCCAGGCGCCGCTCTAATCGCCTCATTCTTCTTATTCATCCTCCTGTAATACCAATAAATAAAAGCTACATCGATAGCACACACGCCATAACAGACAATAATTGTGATCTCCGCCGGTTTATAACGCGGTGCGTCGGATGGTCTGAAAGTCTGGGGACCGATGATGTTGCCCACGCAATAGGCAACGAGGTACATGGCTGCGACTGTCGTTTTCTTCGTGTAGCCAGCGATGTTGCTGGAGATAAGGGAGAGAATCATGACGAATGCTGTGGGGGAGGCTTGGGTGAGATAGTAGCCTGCGAGTCGGCCGTTGTTGTTGGAGAGGGGAAGGGCGACAATGAGGATCATGCCGAGCATGGCAATGAGAAGACCAGAGATGGAGATTAGGATTCGGTGGCCGTATTTATCTCCGAGGTAGCCGCAGACGATAAGAGCAACGACTTCGACAGCACCGCCAGGGGTGCCGTACAAGAGAGACTCGTCGGGTGTGTAGCCGAAAGAGACGATTAGTTGGGAAAAGAAGTTCGAAATACCACCTAAAAAATGTTAGTGAGTCTACCCGCCGGCTAGTGGTGAAGATATCATTACCATTCGGGATATCAGCAACCAGAGCATAGAATACAAACGCCCATGTCATTGGATCAGTCACAGCTTCCATCAATTGGTACATTTTGAAGTGCTTATTTCCAACACCTTGCTGGTTCTTCCTGATCCGCTCGATAGCCATTAGTCGTTCATGTGGCTTGAGGAACTTGGCGTTAAGTTGATTGTCGGGCATGAAGTACAGGAATATAAATCCAATAGCCACAGTTAGGAGACCAATAGCCAAGAAAACGATCTTCCACGCTTGGATGGCAGCTCCATGTTTCTTCACGCCAACCGAGATGCCGTATGCGACTAAACCGCCAAAGATTTGAGCGAACCCGTTGAAACTGAACCATATTCCGGTCCTCAGTCCTTGTTCTTCTTTCGTGTACCATTGCGACGTAAAGAGAGCAAATCCGGGTGTGACAGCTGCTTCGAATAGTCCTAAGAAGAAACGAACGGCTACGGCACCAGCGAAGTTGCTCGTCGCAGCCATACAGCATAATGTAGCTCCCCAAGCGATAATGTTGAATGATGACCACTTGGCAAGTGGCAGTCGTTGCAGGAGACGGTTAGTTGGATATTCCCAGACCAAGTAGCCGATATAAAACATGGATCTTGAAATTCGGTCAGCAAACGGGAATAAGTAAGTGTTCGAGCCAATCATACCCGAGCCATTGGTAGTTGTCGCCTTTCAGATGCAACGAAGTCTTGAGACCCATGATACTTGCGTATGAAAGGGTCGTCTTGTCAAGGTAATTGAGTCCATAAACGACACATAGCATCTGGGTTTACGGGATCAGTAACACGTTGCAAGCCCAGTTTGACCATTACGGAATTACCGGCATCAAATTCCAGTCAATCTTCCGTAGTAATTTCTTCTCCATTTCAGGCGTCATAACAATCATTTCCCCATCATGGCCAGCAAATGCCTTCAATGCTTCATCGCCATCATTGGGGTCGGCATGCTTGAACATTGGATCATGTAGCTCCCCTTCGCCCAGTGTGGTTTTCTCCTCGAGAGGAAGTTGGTTCTTCTCGAGATCCTTAGGACCACTTATTTCGACATCTTTCTCGTTCGACAGCGACATTGTGTCAATCCGTCCAAGTTTGGCCCTCGTGGGATCTGTGTCTCTTGATTGAAGAATCAGACCACGACGCGGGGTGTGGGAATGGGAAGTGGGGTGAGTGGTGACAGAATGAGAGCGTTCTGCGACAGGACCGGGCAAAAAGAGGGTACCAGAGCAGTACAGAGATATAAGGATACTTATTCGGCCGAAGGGCCAAGCGATAGACGATAGCATTATCACATCGATAGTGCTATCGATGTGATAATAGTTTCCTGCTATCAGGCGGGGATCGACGACGCCACGACAAAAGCATGGCCGCTATCACTCGAAGAACGACAGCCAGCGTATCTATCAGCCAATGGCATGCAGCGCATGGATGGTGTCAAGTTGCATCATCAGCATCATGGCGTAGTAAACCCGAAAGGCAAATGGGGGGAAATGAGTCGACACTACCTGCCGCTTCGCAGTAGACGACGAATACTATACTGTACAAAGTATGTGGAAGAAGTAGGGAGCTTTGTCGAAACAGGAAGGTTGCAACGGGAAAATCGTCGGCAGAGAAGCTTATCGATAAGACTGGCTCAGGCTAGGACCCTGCTGTTTGCCGTGCGACTATTCATATGGACATGCAACTCCGCGCCGTCTCTTTCGCGCATCTTTATTTATCCATTTGGTCTATGAATGCAAGCCGCCAGTTTTGAGTCGCGAAGAAACAGTGATTGAAAAACGAGAACCCACGGGTTTTGAAGCATGTGGAAACCGGCGGCGAACATCTCATAACGTTTGCTTCCCAACCTGAGGTTCTAAGGTTTTGGCTGTCGTTTGGAGCGGTGTCGTCGCTGCCAGACATTGTGTGTCTTTCTGCGGAGCCAACTCCTGCCTTTCCGCAACAATTAGCTCCAGCTCTCTGCATGTAGGTCTCGCTGTACATTGACTATTATAGTCGAAAAGTAGGTTCCTACCACATATCGCCCCCTTCAATTGTTTCCCTTACTGCAGCTGGGCCTCGCACCTTGTCTTGATATCCTCACCTTCAATAACCTTCAATCCCGACTTCCACCGCCCTTCTTCAATATGGCTTCCTCTGCCGCGGACACAGGAACTATTTTCCATCTCAAGACCGAAATCCCTCAGATCCACGACTTCAGTAGTTTCGGGCCTTTCCATTCTCGAGAAGAGATGATCGATTCGATATCACAAAAACTCGAAGATGAGACCCTCACCGGGCTAGACGAATTCATAGAATATATCTCCTCGCCACCTGGGCTCGACGGTTTCGAAGGGATGGCAACGCGGACAGTGGATGGCAATACTCTGAAGATATATGTGCAAGAAGAAAAGAACGCGGAGGTTGCTGCGAAACTGCCAGGACCGGCTTGGGTTGTGGTTACTGCGAGATTCAATATGATACCTTACTACCAGAAGGATTACGAAATCTGCCGCACCTACACTTCTGCTGAGGCTGCGAACCAAGGGGCGAGGGAAGTTCATTTGCAGATGATGCCGGGGGTTAAGGGTGTGGAGACGTACGACGAAAAGGGTCTTTTTGTTGGCGCGACTGAGGCTGCGGGGGAGGCGGTGATGGTGACTGTTAGCTATGACCGCGGACCACTTCCTGATGTGTAGAGAGAGACATAAATGCCGTCAATAGAGGAGTGTTTGGGTGGCCATCCACGAATGTTAACGGGAAGTTGCTGCACCAATTCGAGAGATATGCTTCATGAAAGTGGGAAACGCCCGGTACTTACATAGGACCGGGCTATAATGGTGCTGAAGTGGGAATGCGGTTGAACGAAGAAAACCGATAACTGCTCTACCGCAGCCTATATAATTGTATTTCCAACTCCATGGACTACAAGGCTCATGGATAAGATTACAAACCAAGGCCTATATCCGGCCGAGACGTATATCCGGTCCACGAGGGCAAGGGCGCCATACTGACGGGTGTCACGTTGTTATTGCTGAGTCAAGTTTCTGCTGATAAGACCTCGTCCGTCTATCACCCCTTTAATACTACATTTTAATCAAATTGGCGCAAGGCACATGTTACCAGTCATCCAGCCTTACGGCATGCAACCCAGCGCCCCTCTCATTGCACGGCGCGCGCTCTTCCCATGTCCAAGATATACCGTAGAAAAACGCCCCATCCTCCATGCAGAGCTCCGTTACTATGTCCGTGTTCTCAACATGCTATGAACCAAATCTAAGGCTCCCAAATCCAACACTACCTGTCCAACCCCCTAGATACAACGCCTCTCTCAAAACTACAGTACCTGGACCGAAAACCTTCATACGGACTGTGAAAAATAGATACATAAGTATTCACAAGCATCATACATCAATCTTCTTCTTCAGTCATCTCAGCGAGCGTTTCAAGCTGTCTTTTGTCCCAAAACTCCATAGTCGAATCAGCTAGACGTAGTGCCTCCGTCCGCGGTATCCGCCTGGTCAAGTTGCGCATCTGATCATTCTTTAATTCCCCATCCCGTGATGCAGTGATAATGTCGTGGTCTCGATCCCGAAACTTTTTGGGGGGTTCTGGAGCCGTGGGCCGTATTCGTATCGGTGGAAACAAATTTTCCGGTTCTAATTCCGCTCGAGTGATTGTTCCTGGCTTGGAAACTTGATTTCGGCCAGTCAAGTCCGATCCCTGATAAGTTTCTTTTTGTTCTTCATCTTCAACTCTAGGACTTCGACTCATTGCAGATACTTTGGTGTTAGAATTGATGCTCGCTTTCGTCTCTGCGTTTGACATTGGCTCTTCCGATTCTTCATCAGATTCAGATACCTCTATTATCGTAGCAGGGACTTCCCCATTCAAATTTTCTTCTAAGGACAGGCCATCAGAATTCTTTATTTGCTTGGCTTCTGACGGGCATACTGGCGGTGGCTCCTCGTACTGGGAGTGACGTTTGATATTGGGTGATGTTGAGACTCTTCGTATGACATCTTCACAATTGGCATCGAATCGCAAGTTCCAGAGCCGTAACTTAGCCATAAGCTTCTCGGTATTTAACAACTGATACTCGATTCCAAAGAGTGAACAGATTATTTCTGTGGCGAGAACACTATTAAGTCGGTCTTCTGCGTTACCGACTTGCTTCCGCCGGATCTTCTCAATTGATTTTCTGGGAAGCTTGCGATCTCTATTTCCAACTTGAGCAGATGGAAACTTCTCGGTATCTGATTCTGATTGGCTGTCCAGGTTAGGCATTTCTGTCTGGCTTCTGAGCCCATCTCCTTGTCGATTTATGTCTCGGGGGCTCGAAGAAGCTAGGAGCTTAGCTTCTTTATATTCCCATAGAGCATGCACCTCAGCTACTCCCAACAGCGTTTTTAGCCTGCCTATCAGCCGTTCAGCAGATTCGGCAAAATCCTCAATCATGTCTTTGTCATCAGAGGTTCTCATTTTGGGTATTGTTTCGTCCAATCGCTTTGATTTCACCGAAATCTGAATAAGTAATAGCCATAGTTCACCAGCCATATCTGAAATAGGCGTTGAAGGGCCATATTGGTACACGGTCCAGTCGTAAATCCAGCTTCCTAAAGAGTCCGCATCGAAAACACTACTGAGTACCAATATAGGTTTCTCTGCAGGATCCCAATGCTCCAGCGAATATCCGGGATGAATGTAATTGGCGCGGGCGTCTAGCTTCGTTGCTTCGCGGGATTTTCTACTAGGCTTGGGCTTGAAGTTTGAATTTAGTGGGGGCCTTTTGGCCCTTGGTCGCTGGGCACGGCGTTCATCATTCGTGTAGCCAATATCCGAAGGAATTCTCCGTGCTGGTTCATTCGAATGAGGATATCCATATCCGTTCAGGTTACTAAGCTTCGAAAAACTTCTCGTTCCTGGTTCTTGTATGTACTTGGAAGTATAACGATAACTCCAGTCTGGATTGTGTCTACCTACGCCCGAGTAGTAGGATCCAGCTGACGGCGGGTAGTAGTAGTGCTTATTACTATGTCCCTTATCATACCCATTTGGTAAATTGGAACTTACAGTATACTCGTAAACGTTAGGAGTATAAGAGTCAGCATTGGAAGATATCGCGTATGAATGAGTCGATTCTTTTCTTTCATAATCCCGAACATTTCCGTGCGTCTTTCGCTTGCGATACTTCGCAAGCCATGACTCCAATCCTTCCATCGCCTCTGAAGAATTCAAACTTTCAAGAGTATTAGCTTCGTCAGTATACTCGAACTGTCGCAACTTTTTCTCTAGACTTTCGTCATGTTCCAACTCTTCTTCGGAGTGCTCGGAAGGAGTTTCTTCTGCTGTATCAGAGAATACTAAGATACTCTCATCAGGCTTGCTTTGCGTAGCATAACGTTGTGTGTAAAGCTTGGCGGCAGCACAGTAGTTGTCATAGTTTTCCAGATACATCTGAGCAATCTCTGGAACTAGAGGATCATCAACGTCCGGGGTCGCTAGGAGTGCGCAAAGAGCTGTCAGCAGCGCATCTAGCGACCATATTCCAGTCGACTTTTCTTGGAACCACTGAGAATTAGGATCTTTATACGCGCCCTTTACATATCGGCTCTTCGGGAGGGCGTTCCAACGTTCTTGATAATCGGCACATATGTTTCCCTTGTGATCCACATTCGGGTGGTACACGCGTGTATGAAACCGTAAGAGCGGAGGTTTCGATGGGTTCTCCTCGGAGACACCAACGGTGATCCAGAAGATACCGCCTTCATACGGGGTTTCCGGTGGCCCTTCAATGCTTGCTAGAATTCTGCTTAGATCATCGCCGATAGGTGCGGCGCTGACAAATGGCACTCCCGCTTCCCGTATTCGTCTAAGCTCGAAAAACATCCGTTTCGCCGCAGATGTTCCGGTAGATGTATACGCAATCATTCGAGCCGAGTTCCTTAAGCAGAATTCTTCGTCTAATTTCTTGTACGCTGCGAGTTGTTGTCCATAGCGGCTGTCACCGGAGGCAAAGCTGAGGGGTTTGTGCTTGTCGGCTTTCTTCAAGATTTCTGCAAGTAACCTCTGATTTTGTGGTAAGTTAACCGGTGGGGTGGCTAGCGCATCCTCTTGAACAGCAACCTTGTTGGTTGAACCAGCATTCTCCTCGACGCTGCCATCATCGTACTCGCTGTGTGATTCTTCATCTATCATTGACGCAGTGGAGCGAGCGGAAGCTTGAGACTGTGCGGAGTAGAATGCGGTACTGGCGCCTGTTCGATCCGTAGTAGTCCCTCCCCCAGTAATAGATTTAGTAACGAAAGTTAGGCGACGACTTGCAGTGTCGGAGACATCTTGAATCAATGAAGACGTGTGGTGATCCATGGAAGCCACATCTCGTAATAAACGAAGGCTCTGGGCATCAGAAATCGACTCAATCTCTTGCCTTAGTCTAGATTGTTGTTGTTCTAGAAGGTCAAGAGAGCCTGTGATTGAATACAGTGCTTCGACTAAATCTTTGATTCTTGATACTTGTTTCTCAAATTGCGCAGAATCGTGCACAGCCCACCTGGTTACTTTAGTCACAGATGTCTGCCTCTGGTTCCTCCGAAGTCGGGTTTTGAAAGAGTCCCACTGGTCCTTGAAGGCATCCATACCTCTCGAAGTAGAGACCTCAGTACTCGGTGATGAGCCATACTCAACTTCATACCTGTCAACGGTGACATCTGTCTTTTGAAGTAACAGGCGAATGTTGTTCAAGGTACGCTCAAGAGCAAGGCGAATGTCAGGACGATCAATCGCCTTGTTGTATGGTAATTTCCTACCATTTCCGTCGGGAACCAGTCCCACCAGTTCTCCCCAAATAGCGAATTGGACACGCTGAGTGACAAGCTAAAGCGAGTTGTTAGCAGGAAGCACGGTGCCACAAAATAAATTGATTGAGGTCCCACAAGGGTACAGAGAATATCGAAGTCTTCACTGAAGTCTTTGGCTCGGACGACGATGTCAAAACTATCGATGCATGCGCTGAATAATCCAGCTACACCCAGCACGCCCAGGACCAGGCCAGCAGCTTCCATCTCTTTCAAATTTTAGAGACATGTGAGTGGCTCTACGGAGCACGGATTATTTCGAAGATGTCGCCAGCGTCATATTCGAAAGACTCATTTCGTAGTTTTGCTCCTGGATTGATGCAACGGGAGAGTCGCTCGCAAAAAGGAAAAACACATGATGAAAGATGAAGAGAAGCTGAAGAAATGACAGCGGGGAAAATGTCTTGGAACATTGTGTGTGGCGCAGGTGAGGCTAAGAACGCCCGTAAGCAGAGGGGACCAATCATGTTGGTGTGGCTGAGCAACTCTTGCTTGGTAACCTTAAGATGACTCCCTGACTCCCAAACACATAACATCATCGTCTTGCAATAAGCAAGCAGGCAGACACAAAACCTACCAGAACGATGTGTGTATCGTGACTTTCTTTTTGCAAGCCGGGCAGATCTCAGGCTTGGGAGTCAGACACTGATTCACATCCGGGATCATGCGGATCTTAGGCCGTACATTAGCCTCCGATTCCAACCTTAGAAGCACGACGTCAATTCTGATGGCCAAAGTGTCTTGGCCTTTTAAAGCCTGCTTCTGCAACAGCAATCTCAACTAGCACCATCGTGCCATCGTGTACCATACCACCGAGAGCACAACAAATATGACAAGCTTTACAGAATCTGAGTTTGAGGCTGTCTTGGCCAACTATCGGCCCAGAGAGGCAAAGTTTCATGCCCCCGCAACTGTGGAGCTGCAACATACAGAAATTGCAGTCCTGCCCATCAGCGAAGATGAAGATTCAAACCATGCGGTATCGAACTCGCCGCCAACAACAACAACCACCGTTCAGTCTACGTATAAGTCCTCAGTTCCATATTCCGTCCCAGTCAGAAACGAGAAGGACAGGTACAAACGCTCAGTTCCGCATTTTTTTCCAGTAACCAGCAATGAATCATCATATGACTATCCGGTTGTTCACTCTCCCCCGATCGATGACAAGCCAGTCTTATATTCTCTTCCGGCCTCCACTGCCGACGACCCAACAAACAGATCCTCCATCGCCTACTCTCCCAGGCTAGCTCCATTTAAGGTAGCCCACAAAGACGTGGGTTGGCTCTCGCATGCCGGTGTCCGGGGTATGGTAACCACAGTTTGCGACGGCACATTCAAAGGTCGTCCTGCATCGCTGATCATCCTAACATTTGCTCTCCGCTCTGGGGATCACGGATTTCGATTCAAACACGCAAATGTAAAAGTTGCATTTGCCCCACATCCTTCGGCATCACCCAACGAACGTGGCCCATCGGTAGTGAAGTTTGCGCCGCGAAAACTGTACGGTCGTCCTACTGTCGAAGGCAAGAAACACACCGTTGATGGAGAATTTTCTCTTCAGGTACCTGCTGGCCCAGTGACTGTCGGACCTTCAGTCTCTGTTGGTCACGAGTCCACGTTCGAGAAGAACCACCGGTATAGTCTTGTCGGGAATTTTTGGTCTAGCAACCAGGAGTCAGGGTGGGATATAGTGTATTGGGATATGAAAGAAAACCGTCGCACCAAGGAGGGGATACCGGATCAACTGGTGGTGGGGATTATTGTGGAACGGTATGGGCCGTTCACTGCGGAAGTGGAGGTGACTGTTGATACACCGGTGATGAATGGGATATTTGGTTTTCCGTGGGGTAAGGAGAGGCCGGTTACATTTGTGCCGGGAGTAGAGACTGGAGAGAGCGCGGTACGGACGAGAATGTTCGAGGATTTGAATACGGAGGATTGGAAGATGTTGACCCCCCCGGAGGGCGAGTGGGAGAATAAGATGACTGCTGAACCTTCTGGAAAGAGTTCAGCGCCGCCTGAGTACACGGAGGTTCGGCCATAGGCTGTGTTGCATTTCGTTTTCATTTATATATGAATTAATAGGTCTCTGGGCTCTCCTACTTGAAGATAAACATTGAGGTGGAACCAACACACTGCAGTAGTTCCAGTGCTTGCATTGATAAGAAGACTGGTAAATCACCTCAGAACATAACATGGATAACTCCACGCCACATTATCACCACTCGGCGCCTCTGATAAACTACCTGCTACAGCAGCGGAAACGATAATAGATCAAAAAAAGATCAAATGTCTCCGGTACTATTCAGACATTGGTTCAGCGCATCAAACTCCCATAGGTACCGTACTTCAACCAAAACCATAGTTGGCCGTCCATCCAACCACGATATCTTCCCCAACATCGTCGATACCATTTAATGGAGGAATCAAGTAGCTTACAAGTATGAAATACGCGTACGGTAAAATATTATCATCGAGGACAATTCAACGAACACGTCTGAAGCTCACTGAAGCTCACTGACTGGGCGACTCCTCTTTTCCCTCCTCGCCGAGCTCATAGTACTCTCAGGAGCAGGAGATTTTTGAGATTTCTAGGCGCGAACTGTTCTGCCTGCTCCAACGTGCAATTGAGAGGTAGTGGAGAGCAGGCGGAACGGGGTTCGCGTGTCAAACCTAGCATGGCTGTTAGCGGCGGTGCGGGGCGAGGCGTAGGCCATGGATATTTAGGGCTGTCCCTGAAACTAGTGACGCAACAACCTTTCGTTTACCACCTCGAAAATATTTATCAACAACTTCATTTTTTCATGATACCCACTCCAAGAGAGAGTCATCCATGGAACCACTCGGCATCACGTTCGCGCACAGTATGCGGTCGTGAATTTTGCTTTTACTACCTCGGAGTTCAATGTGGCGTGAAGATGAACGCGTCTCGCCATTAATCAGACCACATAAAATATGTAGGTAGACAAAGAAACGGGTGAATTCAACATGCTTTATCACTCCACGACTGAATATATATTTACTCTGTCCATTTATCATTATGCTAAACCGCAGCTTATATCAAAATACCGAACGCAAATCAAAAAACCGATCCTCAAATCCATTGACATCGATCACCAAACACCATCACCATGATACTGTTCGAAACCAGCGCTTCAGTCTTCGAACTAATGTGGGATATAGCTCTCGCCCTATTCATCATCCGAATCTCCTTCCTCTACTTCTCACTCACATTCATCTCCTCGCTCATTCACACCTTTCTTCGAACCTCCCACGTCGCGCCCTACACCCATATTACGGGTCCGCCCGCCGAGTTTGTTGCATTTCCCCTCTAACTACTCTGCATCATGCTCTGGGCGCGCTACACGATTGTAGCGTGCGAGCTACCGCGCGTAGCAGGGTTCAGATTAGCGATCGGCTTGCTTGCGAGTGTATATATGGTGGTGGCGGAGTTGATACTAGGCTTTGTTTTGAAGCAGGAGGGATATCGTGAGTGGATATGGGATAGGGATTTCTTGAGTGCGGGGCTTGGAGTATGGTCTTTGTTGCTGTTTGCGCTGATGCCGAGGCTTTTGATGGGGTTGGAGGGGGATGAGAGACGGGGTGAGGAAACGTATCATGGGCATGAGACAAAGCCTATTATAGCTGCTGTGTAAGTTGAATTTGTTGTTACTCTTAGGTGGTGGCTCAGACTAATGGACTTCAGGCCGACGATTGGCAAGACGGAGAAGACAGAATATACAGATAAAAAGGATCTTTAGATATTGATATTAGCTTAGCACATTCGGAAGAGGTAGCTAAGTTTATATTGAGCTATGCTAATGGTGGCTTCGATGGGACCGGATCTGCTATTTATTCAGATATCATTACTACGATTAGATCTGATTCTTGGTGGCACCACTACCTATGAAACGACTTGAAACTCTTTGATACTTTTTATGAAATGGTTAGAAATCACGTTTGTATATTTAAGGTTAAGATCTTGGGGGTCAATTGCCCGTGACGGGGAGGCTAATCAGCCGTTGAGCGGGGCTTCCAACCCTAACATCTGATGATGAGAATAGGGAGCGAGGGTAAAGGGATCGGTAGTACTTAGTTTGTCCCCGATTAGATCTTGCATTTAGGCTCTCACTAACCATATCACTATAGTATAACGCATTGATGCTCTTACAATTCCCTATCATCCAATCCTAACACTCGCCGTTGTATATACACACATACCCCGCCTTTGCCAGAGTAACGCTTGCATAATATGATACAAAAACGAGTTCGACAAGAAAATCTACGCCCGATTACAGTGAAGAAACTCTAAAATACCACATATCTTCTACTTTGAATCTCGCTAATTGTTAACTTAGGTTGTACTCGGTGCTATTTTGGAGTGACACAACAGGAACCAGCGAACCTATCAGGACACGCAAAATGAAACGCAGAAGCATTAAAGGCACCTTGAAGACTGACGCAGCCTCAGATCACCTACTCGGTGTGCTCACGGTGTTTCATTAATGTTCTATAGTTTAAACGTTGGAATTTCATAGTGGCACTTTAGGTTGCATTTTAGAATCCACGAAGCTACCTTTATGCTATTGCGGCTCTGAAGGCGTTTGATCGATTATTGATAACAAAGTCGAAAGCCTTGCGTATATGTAGAATACTTTGGAGAATAGAATGGCTACTCAATACATGAGCCAGAAGGCATCATCACAATGAGTTCTCTTGTGGCTCCAAATGTTCCGAATCCTGAAGCGAGCGAGACGAGAAGCACGGCCCATCCAAACATGGATACTCCGCAAAGAATACCAACCGGGGAGACAAATATTAATGTGTTCACATCCAAAGATGGTGAGATGGAAGAAGATGATACCGAACTGGTAGCAGAGAGAGGCCTACAAGCCTCCAAGCTGACAGGCTTCCGTTATTTCACGAATCTCTTTATCCAGACAGAAAACGGCGTAGAAGATGCTCCTCTCGACGACTTCGATCTTGAGACCTTGCAGTGTTGTGAAACGGTCTTGGAGGAGGATATTAAAATGAATCTCTAGGAAGAGGGTATGGCCGCCCTGGGGGTTAACGAGGCCGACCCGCCTGAGGAAGCTCAAGGGCAAACGAAATGGAAAGGGAAAGGAAAAGAAGAGATGCCGACCGAATCCCCTTCTTATCGTTTCGAGCTGACAGCCGAAAGAAAGACCAGCGATTTTGACCTCATCATGAGAGACGCAGGATCTGCACGCGTACGTGTTCGATACGCCATTTTCTTGAAAACAGGAAAGCAACCCGACTTGGTAAGGGCACTGAAATATTCATGGGAAGCACCGTCAATCACGGGAAGCCCATTTGGGGCCTACCTCGAATTATGTCTAAGAAATACGATATTCTTGAGTTTGGTCTATTACGACCGCTATCACTATCTCGATGTGCTGATCACCGCGATCAATTTGGCAATAAAAGCGTTCGCTCTCGTTGATCGTCACAATGATAACTTCTCTTCCATTGCTGCCGATGTGGAAAAGATGATATGGTTGAAGGCCGATCACACAGGTGTGGACGAGGATCAAGCGGCGGCCACTTTCACGACCCAGTCTTTATTAGCA
Organism: Rutstroemia sp. NJR-2017a WRK4; assembly: GCA_002946385.1. Lineage (NCBI taxonomy): Eukaryota > Fungi > Ascomycota > Leotiomycetes > Helotiales > Rutstroemiaceae > Rutstroemia > Rutstroemia sp. NJR-2017a WRK4. Next base: position 92,280 of record NJPR01000068.1, read on the forward strand.
GCCCAAATGAATGAGGAGGAGCTGAGCGCTGAATCATGGACATTGAGATCAACTTCTCTCGCCGATATCTCGTCTGGCTTTTTTGGGAGACTTAGAGGGCCAAAAAGCGGTTGTTTGATATGCAGCGCTCTCGAGTTCCACGAATTGATGATTCTTTGGATGGAGGCCCAACGGAATACCTTGTTATGGAAAGTGAAACCAGAGCATCGCTACTGACATGTAGGTACTTTAGCGGCATTGCGTCTTTCCGCGGGATTATGTGATCTTTGCGGCGTTATCCTGGAGGCTGCCACTCATAGGCTATACTATTCGGGTAGTAGCCAAAGCGAAGGCCTCCCCATCAGTCTCACAATCAGTGGTTCTGACGTGGAAGAGTTGAGCCGCGGATTCACGAAGTTGAGTGTTTGGTTAGGCGACCGATCAATGACTGATCTTCATATCGCGGTTGAGGAAGGTGCGTTATACCAAGTTATTTTGTGGTGGTATCTAACATTACCCAAATTGCGTGCTTTTTGACCAGCGTGCTTATATACCAGATACGAGGTTTTGCCTGACTGGCAGAGCTATATCTCCCACCGTAGACGCGAACTCCGTATCTGTATTCAATAAATGCCGTTCGTGGATCAGAGAGTGCAAAGAAAGCCATGCGGTATGCTCCGAATATCAAAAATCAATCAACATCTCGAAATGGCCGAACCGCCTGCTTGATCTAGGGGAGAACGGAGATATTAGTCTTGTCGAGGGTAAGGATTGTGATGGACCATATGCAGCTCTGAGTCATTGTTGGGGGATGGAACAACCACTCACAACAACAAAGAGTTCTATTCAAGTAAGACAGGCCGGAATAGCACTTACCGAATTGCCTCCTACTTTCCAACATGCGGTCGCTATTTGTCGAAATCTTGGTATCTACTACCTATGGATCGACTCTTTGTGCATGATTTAGGATGATACACAAGACTGGGAAATGGAATCCGGAAAAATGGGATCTATCTACCAAAGTAGCTACATCACAATCGCCGCTGCAGGGTCAAACGACAGCCAAGGAGGATGCTTTCTACCCAGAAATGTCCCAAAGTCAGCCATTATTCCGGAAACCTTTATGGAAATAGGACCATTATCGGCTTTAGTTGCGAGTCCATCGAATAACGGTAGTGAACTGGGAGACATCGACGAGTCGCCTCTCCAAAAACGTGGCTGGACCTTCCAAGAAAGAAAACTATCCGCACGAATCATACACTGGGATACCCAACAAATCTTCTGGGAGTGTCAAGAATACCGAAAAGCAGAAAGCGGTATGGAAACGAAAAATACCAAGAATTTTGGGAACACCTTGCAACTGCTAGAAAGAGGGGTTAATGGAATTTACAAAGTTTTCTATTCCCCTAGATTGAGTCAAGCGCAACGTGAGATCCAGGAAGATATCAGGGACGACGACAACGAGAAAGCAAAAAAATCGACAATGGCACATGCGAGTGTTGAACCAATTCCGCAACTCGATACGCACGGAGGCATGAGACATTCGGGGCGGGGACTTCAAAGTTATCTACAACAAGGGATGGATATGTTCGGTATAGAGCTACCAATCGAATCTTCGAGGTTTGAAGACCCTGAAACAGGCCATGAAAAGGATTTTTCAACCTTTGAGTTACTAGAAATTATGGGCGAAGCCGCCGACATGGTATCTATGATGGCCAATGGGTCGTGTGATAAGACACCACTCGAGCACTTGCAGGTCTGTCTCAAAGCTGCGAATATGGAAGAGATTTCCCGAGATATGGAGCCTCACCTTTGGCCACAGCCAACCAATACTGAGCCCCAACTCCATACCGTAGTTGATTTTCGGCGTAGTGGCTGCAAAGACCCCGATCTCAGTGTGACTAGCACGGACGTAAGCAAGAGCGATGACGAAGCCTTCTGGACACATTTGTGGTACTTAGCATGTTTCACGAGGTACTTCTTCTGGTATGATCTTGTCACTGAGTACACGCGCAGGCGGTTGACATTCGGGAAGGACAAGCTTCCGGCTTTAGCCGGTACAGCAACTTTGGTTCAATCGGTGACAGGAGATGAGTACATCGCGGGCCACTGGCGGACAGAGCTCGAGAGATCGCTCGTGTGGATCGCCGATGCCCGTGACAGTGTTTTGTCAAGCCGCCCACCCCTCCAACGGGGACCAAGTTGGGCCTGGTCTTCAATTGATGGACATGTAACTTGGGACTTTCCGGATCTTCTGGGAAATGAGGATTCCGCAGTCGATTTTGAAATTATTAGCGTCAATCCTCAAGGCGCGGAGGTAAATGGTCCTGCATACCATGAAAATGCCTGGTTGGAGCTCATTGGTGAATCGCTCCCTGCAAAATGGAGCGGTGGTTGCTGGCGGATTGCGTCGACCATTGATCCACCGATAAGCCTTGGGAGTTTCGTAGGATCGAACCCCATTATCGGAACGTACTTAAAGATTTGCGAATTCTCGACTCATCAGAAACGGTAATTGGATCTTGGACACATGATCACAAACTCAATGCCTTGTTACCAGCGAGTGAGGAGATCGAAGGCCTGACCGAAATGAAACTCGAACAGCTTACTTCCTGGTATTCAAAGAATACATCTACTCTCATATCATTGACAGCGGCGTATCTAGGGGAGCGGACACTTGCGGCGGAGAACTGGAAGCCGGATGACAAAACACTGAGGGCCGTAGCTCTCCCGGAAGAGCTTCTCTTCCTTAGAGGCGCAACACGAATGGTGAGCACTGATGGACCAGAGGATCCTCATTGCTACGAACACGATGTCTTAGTATTAACACCAGCACGAACAACATTTGGAGGATACATCCGGGTGGGTGTAGGCACGATACGGAAAGATTACTGGAGTGAAGCTGCTTCCCGACGAGAGAATGTTAGAACTTATTAAGTATGTAGTAATCAAAATGGGGCTGTAAATGTTGAGATTGACTTTTGCAATTGAAAAGAATAACCAAATTTATAAACATATTGGTTCCCGTATATGTATATAATGACACCAGATGTGCCCCTTCATATCCTAGTCACAGGAATACGCCTTGAATCTCGTGTTATGGGGGCTTCGATGCTAAAGTGATTGCTGACTATAAGGAGGGTAGTTCTAGTATTGACTGTTCAGATGTAAGTTCACTTTGAACTGAGCTGCTTCTTGTGGCTTAAACCACCATGGGATGCCCCGAGACTCTTTTATGTTCCTCGCGAAAAGGGGAAGCAGTCGTGACATCATATTTTGATAAAACGTGTCTTCGCGAAATATATACAGATCACATACACGAAAGAATCTGGCAGCAGACTGTGATGATTCACCCTCCCCCCCTATAGTCATACAATAGAAATTCAACCATTGCTACGCACTATATCTCTCTTGGCATCGGTTGTGGTTTCGATATCGATCCCTCAATCGGCCTCCTTGCAATAATGTATTGCTGCACCTCCGGCTCACACTTCGGATTGTCCGGTTGAAATACATCCACCGTCTCACTCACAATCTCCAATCCCATCGAGCTCAAAAATTTCCTCTGCCCTTCCTCACTCATCGCAAAAGTCGGCAACGCCTCCCCCATAAACGGAATATTAAAATCCTCCACATACGTCCCCGTCTCATCATAGACCTCCTCCTCCCCCACATAAGTATCCGCCGGCGTCTGCCCAAGAACAAAAATCCCCCCCGGCTCCAGCGCACTAGCGAACTTATAGACCGCCTCATGCACCGCCGCATACGACATCTGGAGGTGCGAGAAAATCATAAAAGCGCCCGCGAACGTACCCTGAACTTTGAAGTCGACCATGTCGGACACGGAAAATGTGCCTTGGACTCTGCTTTTTGCGAGAACGACCATTTTGGGGGAGATATCGAAGCCTACGACGTCGAGACCGGCAAGGGATAGCATTTCTGAGACGGGGATTCCGGTTCCGCAGCCGATGTCCAGGACGCGGGATCGCGGGGGGAGTAGGGAGATGGCTCGGCTGATGCAGAATTTTTTGAAGGGGTTGTTGGAGTAGGCGCGCTCGTAGGCGATGTTCATGTCGTCGAAGGTTTCGAGGCCGGCTTTGGAATGGAGCGCGGTGGTGGACATGGTTTTGGGTAGGGTGAGAGGAGAGATGTGAGTTTTGGTGGGGATCAGGAATTGGAGAAGATCAACCAAGATCATAAAAATAGCACTGCTGAGACGATAAGGGGCGGAGAGATTGATTTGCAAGCTGATCTTCTAGCTGGAAGGATAGAAGTCTTGATTGACCAGAATCTAATCGTGATGATGCCTCGTGGGAACAAGGTCTGGTTAGATGTCACACTCGCAGACTTCCGGAAGCTGACTGTACTGTAACAGGGGCACGTGGTTATCAAGGGTGATACCCGACCGGGACCGGGCCGATCCTAGTGGGCATCCGAGCTTACCCGAATAGCGATCGTATATGCAGCTGAAACTATTTTGTAGGGGTGTTGCTTGAGACTCGAGCAAACGAGTTCTTGATACGGTCGCACGTACCACGCCCAACATCTTTGCACTGGAACCATCACACTATTTTGAGCGGGAGGTGATCCACCGGCCAGTGTCTTACAGTAGTCTGTTCGCCGGCTTACAGCGAGGTTAGTGGGGGCTTGATTTACTGTACTGTAAACTTACAGTGGGGAGGTTTAGCATTGGACACCCCTGACTTGGGAAAATCCCGCAGCCCCTCAGCCCCTCTCTTCCCCACGTCCCCCTAGAATAAAGATCATTTGGTTGATCTCAGTAAGAAATGAGAAATTGTACTTGGACGCAAGGATAAATAAGTGTAGTCCCTGTCGCTCCACATTCTGGTAGGTTCTACAATGTGGCCAATCAGAGAGCTTATAAAAACCGCTGCTTTTACTTTTTTATATGAAATCGCAAAATCCACGATATAGGCCTAAATATCTAAATACTCAATTCCTACACCTAAGCTTCAATATCACTATAATCGTGATAATCGATTTCGAATATATATATTATTCTATCAAGCTGGATTTACGAAGGATCAGATTACTCTTTAATTGAACCTTTCAATCTGCTAGATTAAATATACTTTATAGTATCAACTTATATCTCAAAAGCGATATTCAGGCCGACGACCTTTCCTTAGACCTTCCGAATAATAACAACTAGTTGAATAGGTTTGTATATCTAAGAAGAATCGGCGGATATCTTAGTATAAGATTCCAGCAATATTTGGATAGGATTATCATATTTATATAATTGAAACCGCCTTTAAACTCGAGGGGTTCAAGCGTTGTATAGCTTTAAAGAAGCCAGACCTCATATCTCAATATACTACTATACAGCTGGCTTGGGCTTTAGAGTATATCAATTGGATATTTGAGGACTGGGTATATATCTTATAGAGTAACGAGTTATAGATATAGCTAGGGAAGTATAAGAAAGTAAAGGTTACTAGGTGGGTAGGAGAAGTATTATATAAGGACTATATTGAGCCAAAATACTAGTGGAAGATCGGATGGATACTTTAGGGCTGTATCTCTGGATTATATAGGAAAGGACCTGGTATATTCTGGGAGAAGAGCTGGGGCAATATTAATTCTCAATCATATCTAGAGAGGATTATACTAGTAGTTTAGGATTATTGTCTATAGAGAGGTCTTATTTATATACAAGATAATACGATAAGCTATAATACAGTAACGACAATTGAAGGGCTTAAGAGAATGGGTATCAGGCCGATCTACTAGCCAGCTAAAAGCCCAGATTTGAATCCAATCGAGACTTTATAGGATATTGTTAAGGATTATATTATATAGTAGTATCCTCAAGTTCATTCTTCTTATCCCAGGCTGAAAGCAGTAGTATTAGAGGCTTGGGATAAGATTACAGAAGAGCAGATTCAAGAGTTAATTGAGAGTATACCAGTATACTATAGAGTTGTTATTAAGGCAGATGGTTGGTATACAAAATATTAGATAGTTGAATAAAAGTAGTATTGGATCCATTTTTTGGTATGGAGCGATAGGGACTACACTTATTTATCCTTGCGTCCAAGTAGGATATTTTCGTATTATATAAGTGATTGAAACTTTTGCAATTATCTATCTTATCTAATCTAATGTTCACATAGTAATCTTACTTTAGATAGACAGAAATGAGTAGAACCAGTAACTTCTACTGGGAAAACCCCGTCCGTGCGATGAGCAGCCCATTTATACTGAAGTCATCACAATCCCCACTGATCGAACCACATCTCGAGAATAATCTTATCGATCGGCTTAATCGAAGCCATAGTCTTACTTATTCCCACCGCCTGGTCCGTAGCATATTTAACCTCGTCTCTACCATCACCCAACGTACCCACCAGTTTCACCGCAGCCTTCAAATTCGGCTCCGCAATCTTCTGCGCATCATCGCTCTCCATCTTCCGGATCCATTCTTGCAGTGGAACAACCTTAGCTTGCGGTCCGAATCGTTGTTGCTGTACTTCGACGAGGAGCTGCCAGGGAACTGGGTTCGGGTTAACGATATTGAAAACTTGAAGGTGGTTGGATTTCGGAGTCGAGGATATGATATCTGATATTACGGAGGTGGCTTGATTGATAGGTATCCAGTCGATAGCTGCAATGTTCGATGCTATGAGATTAAGTGATTTTGAGGCTTTAAGGAGGGGATATAGCCATTCTTTTGTTGGCCATGGAGGGTCTGTACGGACTGTAGATCCACCGATTTGTGTAACGCGGAGAATAGTCACAGGAACTGGTGTTAGGTGGAGAGATTAGCAGCCGTTTTGTGTGAGGAAACGGACTAGAGTACTTACTTTCTGAGGTCTGATTTGCTGCAATGAGAATCGCCTCAGTTACACACTTCGATTCTGCATAGCCGAGCTTGAGCGCAGCCGTGAAATCCAAGGCCGGAGTCTCCTGGATCGTGGATTTTGATTCCATCACCGCTGATACGGAAGAGACGAAGCATATTCGAGTGTTTTTCTTACTCTTGGCACTCAGTTCAATCATATTCCGTACACTGACTAAGTATGGAGTCTCGTATGACGGGAGTGATAGATTGAAGTCGAGTTTCCAGGCATTGTGCAGCATGAGATCGACATCTTGGAGCAGACGATCATAATCTTCTGCTGAGAGTCCGAGCTGCGGCTCACCGATGCTGACTGTCATAAAATGGAGTTTTGAGAGGTAGTGCTCGGGTACTCCACGACTAATTAGGAGACTTTCTTGTTGTTGCTTGGCGGCAGGGTTACGGTTGAGACAGTAGATGCGAGTTATACTCTCCTTCATCACAATCGAAGATAGAATGTAAGTCCCCAATGTGCCTGTCGATCCTGTTATAGCGACACAGAAATCGGAATCCTTAGAGGAGGCGTTGTACTGGAACCGCTTGGGTAGATCACGAGTATAAATCTCGACAACATTTTGCATGTTCGAAATCCGTGCGACGTCATTGTTACCACTTGGGACTTTCCCGGAGTTCAGGAAGTCACTGACAATGATTGTCAATTGGTTAATTGTCGGGTGTAGATATATGATTCCTGGAGTTATCCATGATACATCTGACGAGCTGGAGTGCTCTGTGATGCCAGCTTTCAGAACAGCTACCAGCTCGGTAATCTTAAGAGAGTCCAAACCATGAGAAAACAAATCTTCGCTATTGCTCGCATTTGCAGCAGCTGGAAAGCAAGAGACGACGATAGAGCGCACAAATTGCAAAACAGCCTCGTGCTCAAAAGTAGCTCGAAGAGTCGGAAGTTTCGCTGGGACATGCAGCTTTGTCTGGCTGTATAGGGCATCGATTTCTTCTTTGAAACTCTGTTCCGTGAGCTTGCGTACAATGGTTCCCTTGCCGGCACGGAGAAATGGCTTATCAGCAATGATAATGTTTGATTGAAGAATTCGTCCGTGGCCAGGTACCAATTTGTTAGCTTCTTCGATGCGAGGCCAGACAGTCTCAATTAATGACTTTCTTTCATCGCCTTGAACATGCGGCTTAAGCTCTAAGAGAAGGCTGGCGCGCACTCGTCCCATTCCCACAACCAAGGCGCCGGCGAGCAATGGATGTCCTTGTACATGTAGCTCCATGGGAACAGGGTTGAATTTCTCGCTGTTGGAAAGCACGATGATATCATCTCTGCGACCGAAATACTTCCAGAGGTTCTTCTTGGTCGGATGAGGCATGAAGAGGTCCTTTGTTCTCCACTCCGTCACACCTGGCATGTTATGGTTCAGAGCAGACATTCTCTCGGTAGTTGAATCCGTGAAGAGAACCATTTCATATGCCCCCTTTTCATCTTCCGATGGCTGCATTTCCAGTTTGAATGTGGGGTTCCATTCCATATAAGCCCAGTCATCTTTGGATGGGACGACTTGTGGAACCTGGAAAGCTTCTGTGGAACCATACAGAGAGACTAGCTCAGTGACCTCTATCAGTTGCTTTCCAGCATTTGGCGAAAAAGGGGCCCCAGTGTAGACTAAGAAGTCCAAATCCTTGAAAAACTCGATGCCTTGGGGTTCTTGAAGTAGCTGCTCGGCTACAACCGGAGGAATATACAACGCCCGGAGCTTCTGATGCTGCATGATCTCTTTCAGAAGAGATCCGCCGGGTGGTTGGAGTGGTGGACCAAGAACAGGGCTGGATGCCTCTGTAAAAGTAGGGTTTACTAAATAACATTAAGACACGAAAGCTTTCAGATTTGGAACAAGATATGTTTACTTACTGACGTTGGACAAAAAACCAGCCAGATGAAAGTAGGGAAACGCATGATAGAATTTACCGCCTCCAGGAAAATCCCAGATAGAGTAGTCTCGCTTGGTACGTCCGGGAACTTCAGGGAGATTGCGCTCATTATCTAAAACTGTGAATGTACCGTGGGTCATCACAATTGGCTTTGGAAGGCCTGTGGATCCTGAGGAGTGGAGTACGAGGATGGGGTTGTTCTTTGCTGTCTGAAAGTCTTGTTTTTCATAAGAAAAAGCTTTCTCGTTACTTTCCAGCATAATTTGAAAAGACGGAATAGTCAAACATCGAAGTTCCGGTTTGACAGTGAGCAATTGCTTGACAATTGGTCCAACTTCCTCTGCATAGAAGACAGTTGTACATTTGGTCTGCTCAAGAAGCGAAGCATTCGTAGTTGCAGGATTGCGAGGTGAAGGAAAAAGGACCTGAAAACTTTAGTACCCGAGTGACTTCCCTGTGTATCATTGACACTTACCTTGTATCCGCACTTTACGGCACTGAAGAAGACAGCAACACTTCGGAGATCGGGTATACCGATATAACAGACTGTTTCGAAGGTTGTACTTCTACCTATGTTGGCCTCGATCCAGTTTGCAACGAAATTCGAACACCGGCCCATGTCATCGAACGTGATATCACAATAGCCTTGGGACAGGTCAGAGGTTTTAGGAATAGAAGCATAAAGCCTATTCGGTGACACCGTTGCCAGGTGGTCGAATGTTTGGTGAAGTAGCCTTGAGCCATACTCTGGCGTTTGAGAAATATCGGTAGAAGAACCCATCGTGAAATAATTGGAAGTATGAGCTTTGGTTATTGAGTACCAAAAGTTTCCTTTGAGTTATATGTAAAATTCATTGAAGAGGAGATGGGAGTACAGTCGCCAGTTGGGTTTATACACGACACGAATGGAGATCCTCTAGCTCTAGCCAATCAAATGCTACGGTTACAGATTGCCATTTTTTTCACCCCTTCGAGTGGTGGAGGAAATTCGAGGCTAACCACTCTGGATGGGCGAAGGCGGGGAGAAGGAGACAAATTTAGGAGCGGTACCCAGAATTGTGAGGGACGGTGGCACGGGTGGTATCGGTACTGCACTGCACCAACAATTATTCCAACGGGGTCCACACTCCGTGCAGTCACAATTCGACGCAATGCTACGGCGGGACCTGCACGCCTCTTTCACAATTATTCCAATAGCTCAATCCCACCTTCGTACAGTCACAATTTGACGCAACGCTGCGGCACCTGGGCGCTTCTTCGAAAATGACCGGGACGGAACGCCACTGCATCATAGCAATACATTGGTAAATGCACGTCGCATCCATATTATAGCAAAGGGCGAATGGAGTCAACAAACTGTCTATCCATTCCCACGGTGTTGGTAAAGATCCAGAATGACACCCCCGGCTGAAAGGTTGATAACAGAGACGGCATTCTTCCAACGCTCGGAGATGAGTGTATTTTTGTCCAACTGTTAGAGAAACTTTTGGTCATCTTCAGTAGTCAATGACCACATATTCTTGGTATTCCTGTTTTCTGTTCAGGTATGATATCTCGAAAATTTATCTCGTAGCTCTTCAGAAGTACGCGTATCCTCCGGTGACGAAGGAGATCCCACAGGGGAGGGACTGCGGTGATAGTTGGATATGTCACAGGTTGGTATTTGTAGTTGCTACTAAGACTAGTCTACGGCTCAGAGACTCGAAAAGAATGGGGGAATATGGTGAGATCTGTTTCTGTGTTCCTGTCAAGGGGATGGAAGGGAACGATATAACAGACACGATGCCGCTGGGTGTCTAGTGGTACTTTCAAGGGCTCTAATTTCTGGAATCTCATCACTCAGCGCAGAACATTCTTCACAGTAACAGGATTACTAATATACTATGCACCGGTGCAATATCACGATGTGGGAAGACGAATATGACACTGTATGCGGAGAGAAGAGCAGACGCAATATTGGCAAGGTTTTACCTATGACTTCTGTACAAGCGGATAGGAGCTAATACTTCCATAGGGACTGGAGAGCCTATCTATCCTGCGATCTGCACGTTACCATCTCTATACCATATGGCTCTTTACATTCAGTGATATGAAGACAATACTCTTCCCAACTTCTATTTGGGGTCTATTCAACGCGCTATCTGGCCCGTGTATGACCACCAACAACCATCCTGTGACGACTGAAATACTTTGCCGTATTCCTCTTGTCATTCTTTGGGTCTGGCTTCAACTTTTACCGTTTAATATCAACAACCAACGCCGTCCAGAAGCCATTGCAGAAGACAGTGTCAACAAACCCTGGCGACCTTTAGTCGCAGGACGGTTATCGCCCTCACAAGCAACCTACCTCATGTGCGCTATCCTTGTCTTGGACTTTCTCGTCTCCTTCTTGCTGCAAGGCTTTCTTCCTTGTCTGGCGATGTTCTTTCTCGGACATGTCTATAACTACCTTGGTGGCGCTGACAACATTATGACTCGAAATCTCATCAATGGGCTGGGTTTTCAAGCATTTGGCTGGGGCGCCACACTGGTCGCTTCGAATAGCCCCAAGTACAGCTTGAACCAAACATCTGCTCTGTTGTTCTCTTTGCTGGGGGTGGTAGTTCTTACTACTGTGCAGTCACAGGACATGCACGATCAAGAGGGTGATCAAAACCGCGGACGACGAACACTTCCACTGGTTATCGGCGATGGTCCTGCAAGGTGGACTCTAGCAATTGGTGTCATTATATGGTCTTTCTATTGTCCATTCATGTCCCGGGAAGTATATTGGACTGATGCAACTGCGAATTGTTACCGCATTGTTACTTACCAACTTCGATATTGTCTTCGCGCCTGGCGAAAATGGCAGAGAAGTGATTGAGAACACGCACGATAGTTTTACTGCTCAGCCAGGGAAGTTGGAATTGGTCTTTCGACGAAAAAGTGGTGTTTAAGGCTTTTGAATACAATCTGGAGTAGACTTTATGTATATATGTCAGCTGAAGAGTAAAAAATCGAGCAATCAAACTCTTGGTATGGTCTGGGCTGGTAATTGAAAACAACCGCTGAATGAACAGTGTCATCTTAATTTGTAGTTTATTCAGCACGATACCGGTTCATTGATCTACTCTTCTCTAATATTGATCATCACCCCGGGACCTCTTAAATCACATTGAACTGGAAAAACCCCTCATGAAGAAGTGAGGAACTACTTACAGTTACTGTTTTATGGATGAGCTACGACTCAGAGTCCAAATAAAGATAAGGTATATCGAGACTTGTTCATATCATCTGTTGAATAGAACTTTACAACGGACAGTGTTCCATTAGGTGATCCAGTGGTATTTCTAGAGGCTCCGAATTCTGGAGTCTCGTCAGCCAAAGTGAACTCTTCTTCTGAGTTGTATCTCCCTTAGACACTGTCGCTAAATCAACATGAGCAAAGACGCCTTCAATACTGTAATTAAGGAGGAGAACGAAACAAATAGTTCCTAGGCATTTTATATGCCCTAAATATCAGTTGAGAGAAACTATTCCTGTATGAATAGGAGAAAATGTGCATCCTGTCATGTGCAGATTGGTACCACCTATAGCTTCCAGGGGATATTTGTATTCAGCGATTACGCTGCGAAATGGGTCCCCATAGATGGTTTTCCAACCTCCTCAACCCACCCTTCTACCCAATTAGGGCTGGTAAATACCTAAAATAGGCCCGTGACAGCCAATGCGTAGGAAAAAGAGCCCCCAAACCACCCAATGGGTACCCATCAGTCATCATAACCCACCCATGGGTACACCAACCTGGCTAGTACCCTTCCCACCGGGTGGGTAGGTTCGCAGGCTATTAGCCATATAAATAAAGCACTCTTCCCAAATACTTTAGGAACAAATCCTATCTGAAGCCCGCCCCACGAGTTGTTCGGACCTTATACACCACCAATAACGATACCCCAACAACTGAGATTCTCTGCCGCACTTCTATAGTCATTCCTTGGTCTGAATGCAACTTCTAACATTTAGCAAATTAGAATCAAGACTAACGCCGATCAAAAGCCATTGTAACCCACCAAATAACCTAAGTAGGGGTGAAATACATCAGGCTCAGGCTTGACATGGCCAATGGGTAGCCAATACCCCCTTCAAGCCACCCAGCGGGCACCAATTAGTCATCATTACCAATCCATGGGTGCCCCAATTTGGCAGGCAGGCTCGCAGCCTCGTACGACTCTATACTGCTCTCAGGGTCAGACAAGCAAATGTTGCAATTGGTACAGATATGAAAAAAGACTGTAAGCCGCTAAGCAATAAGGCCTGGTCAGCAGCCTGAGTGCCCAATGCATGCTCACGCGAACATGCATAAGAAATAAGCAAAAACATATCGTCCTATCATTTCCTTCACGTAAATAGAGAGTAGATTACCGAATCTATAGGTCGGCCGGTATACGCCCCCTTGTCTATTTAGAACGACAGCTGATGAGGGGGGATCATGGCTCGTGCATAGCTACTGGCATATCTCCTCTCGGCTGCAAGAACTCGGCTAAGATGCCTCTTTACGTTACTACCCCGCTATCGCAATCAATCTTCAGTTCATTTCATTGGAGTTACAGAATGCATGAAAGGTAGTGGTTGAGATGAACGACGGGAGAATCATCCCGATTGGTCCCGTCAATTCATTCGCTGAACTCATGCTTACTATGCGGGCCGTGACCGGGATGCTGCAATACTTGTGTATCATATGCTTTTACCGCCCCTTCCTTATCATTTAGTTGCCGTGTCTTTGTGTAACAAGTGATTCTGCTTGAAATTCTCCGTGTGTACTTTATCATTTTGGTTTCTGGTACACAGCACTGGGCCTAACATCATCACTTGCGTGTTCTTAGTTTGCTGAAACAACGAAGCTCATCATGGTCGATATTATCACCAAGGACGACGAGACTATTTTCTCGAGTCAAGAAACCTCCACATTCGAGCAAATAGATCAGGATGTCGAGAAAGATATTCATGACGAGCCAGGTCAGGTCGAAGAGAGATGGAGAGGTACTCGTACCGACAAACATGATATGGAAATACTTGGAAAGAAGCAAGTTCTCCGAGTGAGTTCACATCTCTTGGTGTAATTACATTTTTAGTTCACTAAGCACTCATTAATCTCTGTTGTTGTAGCGAAACTTCCATTTCATCAGTATACTTGGTTTCTCAAGTGCCGTGATGGCGACTTGGGAGCTTCTCCTGCCGTGGGTTATCACTGCCGTCATCCGCGCACGAAGTATTTTACTGATAAGTCATTAGACTATTCCAATATGGTCTGCTAGATGGTGGACCTGCTGGTTTGTTCTGGGGTTTCATCATCGGGTCCTGTGGTATGAGTTTTGTGTATGCGAGTATTGGGGAGATGGCATCGATGTGAGATCGTATCCATAGCAGGATGTGAAGATTTGATTGACAATGATGCAGCTCACCTACCGCTGGTGGACAATATCATTGGGTATCCGAGTTTGCACCACCTAGGATCCAAAAGTTTCTCAGTTACATCGTCGGTGTGTATTCGTTTGTGGCAATTTTCGCATTCGATAGACTAACAAATATTAAGGTTGGCTTTGCGCTATTGGTTGGCAAGCTTATGTTGCTGGTGCTTGTTTCATGGTAGGAATCGTTATTCAAGGTCTTATCGCTTTGAACGTTGAGAACTATGTCTGGCAAGCTTACCATGGAACCCTTCTCACGATGGCAGTTGTTGCATTCACGATCATCTTCAATACCTCTATGGCTGATCGCTTACCACTTCTTGAAGGTATTATGCTGATGCTTCACTTGATTGGTATCTTTGCGATTGTTATCCCTCTTTGGGTAATGTCCCCCCGAGGTGAGTCAGGCGATGCAAAGACCCTTCTCCTCGAGTTCACCAATGGAGGAAAATGGGCAACTACAGGATTGTCAGTTATGATTGGATTGAATACACCAATTGGTGTGTTGGTTGGTAGTGATTGTTCTGTTCACATGTGTAAGTTGACAGCATAAAGTATCGCCTTTGTGATTGATAATAATCTTAACCACAGCTGAAGAAATCAACGATGCATCTGTCACTCTTCCTAGAGCTATGATGTGGTCGATAGTACCAAATGCAGGGATGGGCATTCTCATGGCCGTTACGCTGGTGTTCACTATGGGTGATCTCGACAGCGTTCTTCAAACCAAAACTGAGCAACCTTTCATTCAAGTCTTCTACAACGCCACCCAAAGTTACGCTGCAACAAATGCCATGGTTGTTCTTGTAATAATTTTAATTGTCAATTGCTGCGTAAGTGAAGTCGCCACAGCTTCCCGTCAAATATGGTCATTTGCAAGAGACAAGGGGCTTCCAGGTTCTAGCTGGCTCTCTCAGGTACGCACAACTTTCTGCCATACAACGCGGAATTCTCTCTAATGGTCATTTCAGGTTACCCCAGGCTGGAATATTCCACTGCATGCAGTCTGCGTCTCTATTTTTCTGAGCTTCCTAGCCTCTCTCATCAACCTCGGTTCTACCGTTGCCCTTAACGCGATAAACTCTCTTGGTGTCGTTGCGGTTCTCTCCTCCTACTTAATCACCATCAGCTGTCTGATCTGGAGACGTATGCAAGGTCCCTTACCACCACATAGATGGTCCTTAGGAAAATATGGCATGGCTATCAACATCGCATCGTTAGCTTTCTTGGCGCCTATCTGGTTCTTTACAACATGGCCTTTAGCAAATCCCGTTACACCGGAGAATATGAATTGGTCTTCGGTGATGTTTGTGGGCGTTATTACTATTTCTCTGGTCTACTACTTTATGAAGGCGAGATATACGTACATTGCGCCTGTAGCGCTTACAAAGAGGGAATAGAAGGTGCTATAGAATAGGCAAAGGGTATTGTTTCACTCAGTACGGCAAGTCTAATAGTACTTTTCTCAACTTTTCAGGGTGTAAATGACACTTTTGTAGTGGTTCAGACTGTGTCGAGATTATACAAATATTCTATTATAAGTTAATTTAGGAGAGCAATAGCATATGCTAACAGTAACAGTCAGCTGATGACAAGTGATCGGTTGATGTTTGCGCACGTGGATATCGGAAGAACTCTGCGCTTGCGTGGTGTCATTCTTCACAAATGTTCCAACCACAAACCTTACATAACCCGCAGTGCCAACATTGCGAACCGGCATTTACTCTTACAATTATGGCCAATGCACATAAGCTTGCAGTGAACTAGAAGAGATGGTATGCAGAGGCAGCAGAAGATCGCTAATTACCGATTATACATATCTCATTTCTTGTCAACATGTCTTGGAAGTTCTCAAATTAGGTGCAAGCGGGGTACTGGGATCTAGTACCTTATAGGCTCTGAAATGGATTTAAAAGTAAGGGTAACTAGTGCTTGATTCAACTGTTCTACCTATTTTACAGTGGTAAAGGACCCCTATATATAGTCATATGGGCCTTGCCACAGTGTTGGCTCTGGGTCTACATATAGGTCTATATTAGGCCTATATTGGCCCATTAGGTTCCAACAGCCCCCTTCCTGTCCACTTGAAAATAGGCCCTTATTCTAGGCTCATTAGCCCCTGGATACATCTTTTATAAGCTGGTAGTGGTAAGGGCTTAGTTAGTACGTCTGCTAGCATACTCTCAGTGTTGCAGTACGCTACAGTTGCCTTCCCATAAGCCACTAAATCTCGAATATAGTGGTACCGAACCTCTATATGCTTAGTCCTACTATGAGCTATAGGGTCCTTAGCTAGCGCAATACAGGCCTGATTGTCGCTGAATATAGGTATTTCTAGGTGTTTTCCCAAGTACTTAGGCCTTCCTAGCTCTTTAATTAAGGCCCTAAGCCATTGCCCCTGCTTGCTAGCCTCAGATAAGGCTATATATTCCGCTTCAGTGGTCGATACACTAACACAGCGCTGTTTTACTGAATTCCAGGTGATTGGCCCACCTAATAATAGGTACAGATGCCCTGAAATCGACCTTCGATCAGTAGTATCACCAGCGTAGTCGGCGTCGCAGTACCCCTGTAATATAGGCTTCCCTTGGCCCATATTACCGTACTCTAGGCAGTAGCCCTGGGTGCCAATTAGGTACCTAAGCACCCGTAGGACAGCATTCCAGTGCCTAATTGTTGGCGTACTACAGTGCTGGCTTAGCTGCCCTACCACATAAGCAATATCAGGCCTAGTACCTTTAGCACACCATAAGAGGCCCCCTATTGCACTCTGGTATAGGGCTTGATCAGCTGGAGGCTCACTCCCAACCCCTTTAATTAGGGTGTTCCGATCCGCTACAGGGAGACTTATAGGCTTAGCCTCCCCGAGCTTGAACCTGGCGATTAGGTCCTTGATATAAGCCCCCTGGGCTAGCCTTAGGGTTCTTGCCTCTCTGTTTCGAGTCACTTGTAGGCCTAAAATCGTCCCTACATCTCCTAGGTCTTTTATTTGCCACAGGCTTGAAATACCCTTAATTACTTCTTGTACCTCCTGTAGTACAGAGCCTAATATAAGCATATCATCGACATATAGGCCTATTAGTACTCCTGATTCAGGGTTCCTGAATACGCTAGGGTCGCTATATAGGGGCTGGAAGCCTAGCTTCTTAAGCCCACTACAGGCTTCGATATACCATTCTCTGCCTGACTGTTTGAGCCCATATAAGGGTGCTTTTAGCTGCAGTACCCTTCCTTCAGGGCAACCTTCTAGGCCTAGAGGCACCTTGGCATATATAGTGGCATGTAGTTTAGCCCTAGGGTAGGCGCTAACTACATCCACCTGCTTAATCTCTAGGTCCTCATATGCCCCTATGGCTAGCAGTACCCTTAAGCTTTCTTGCCTGACTGTAGGGCTAAAGGTCTCTAGAAAGTCATCTCCAGGCACCTGGCTAAAGCCCTGTGCAACTAGCCTAGCCTTGAAGCGATCGATTAGGCCTGTAGGGGTGTACTTGACTGTAAATACCCATTTAGTGCCTACAGGCTTCTTCCCTTTAGGGAGTACAGCGTATTCCCAGGTGCCTAGGGCCTGTAGTTTCGCTAGTTCGTCTTTAATTGCCTCCTTCCAATATACACCCCATATAGGGTCGTTTATAGCTTCAGTATAGCTCCGGGGCAATTCGACCTTTTCGGCTGCTAACAGGGCATAATTCCTGGGTTCTCTAGCCCGTAGTACCCTTCCTTGGGGGCGTTCTAGTACCTGGGGTTCCTGAGGATCTTGAGCTTCAGTACCCTCTAGAGGGTTATTCCCCCCTAACTCAAGATTCTCAGGCTCTTCTGGCTCACTTAGCTCATTTACCTCTTCTAGCTCCACTAGCTCGGGTAATTCAGGGCTTACCGAGCCCCCTGGGCTAGCCATTCCTAGGTCCTCTAGGTGGCTAGTATCCACTATAATAGTATCTCCTTCGGGCAGCTCTGCCTCTGAGTTAACCCCTTGTAGGTTGCTTACTTTAGGGGTTTCAGTGCTTTCCAGCTTAAATGGCTGATTCTCGACAAATCTAGGTGCTGTAGCTAGCACCACCTTATTGGCTTCAGGGTCGTACAACCTATATTGCCTTGCTGTAGGCATATAGCCTATAAATACCATTTTCTTGGCGTTAGGCTCGAGCTTGAGCCTCCTTTCCTTGGCTATATGGGCGTAGGTAGTACACCCAAATACCCTTAAGTGGCCAATATAGGGGCGTTTCCCGCTATATGCCTCCTCGGGGGTAAGTCCATTAGGCCCTATAGGGGTCCTATTCCTTAAATAACAGGCTGTATTAGCAGCCTCTGCCCAGAAACTGCTAGGCAAGCCTGAGTCCTGTAGTATAGTCCTAGCTATATCCATTAGGCTTCTGTTTAGGCGTTCCGAAACCCCATTTTGCTCAGGCGTATAGGGTGTAGTAAACTCGAATTGCACCCCTGTAGTAGCTAATGCTCTTTCCAAGGCTCTGTATTCTTGGGCATTATCACACCTAATCACTTTTAATTTTAAGCCCGATTCGGCTTCAACCCTAGCCCTAAATACCTGAAAGAGCTCCCTAAGCTCTTTTCGGTCCTTACTAAAGTAAACCCATGATTTCCGGGTATAATCATCAGTAAAAGTAAGCATATAGGCTTCTCCGTTCAGGCTGGGTATACTATAAGGGCCCCAAAAGTCACTATGCACCTGTTCCAAGGGCTTAGTACAGTGCTCAACTGCCTTCCTGTTGATTACCCTCACTGATTTAGAGGTTAAACAGGCGTTACAGGGCTCCTTTAGTTCTTTAATAGGCTTATCGAGCCCTGTAGTTACTTCTTGCAACCCTTTAAGAGTGCCTGGGCTTAAGTGCCCTAACCTTCGATGCCATATTAATACTTCTGGGGAAGCATTAACCCCCTGGGTAGCTAAATAAGCTCTTTCCTGGCCTAGCTTCGGGCCCTGGAGCACATATGCCTGGCCTACGCGCTTGGCTGTACCCACTGTAACCCCCTGGAGCTGGATTAGAAGCTCCTTTTTGGGCCCTGTAGTAGTTCGAATAGTTAGGCCCTTATTTTGGAGCTGTAGTACTGATATAAGGGAGCCAGCTAGTTCCGGGACATGTAGTACATCCACTAGCTTCACAGGCCTAATCTGCCCCTGAGCGAGCACCTGTAGCTTGACAGTACCCAGGCCGATACCCTGTATTATAGCCCCTGACGCTGTAGTCACTTCTACAGGCCTAGCTAATTCAGTATACTCGTCGAACTGCCACCTAGCATAGGTCATATGCCTGGAGCATCCCGAATCGACGATCCATATAGGCTCTTGATCACCGTATCCTAGGCTTCCTTCTAGGGATACCCAGCTTATCTCTGCTGATTTAGCTGCTTCCGGGCCAGGAGATAGGCCTCTCCCACCGCTAGGGGTGCTTAGAGGCCCTGTACTAGGCCCTGTACTTGGGCATTCAGCTTTAAAGTGGCCTTGTTTACCACATTTAAAGCAAGCCCCCTTAGGCCTTTTTCCTTTCGGCCCCTTAGTACCCCTCCTTGGGGTTTGAGCACTAAGTGCTCCTTCCTTGGCCTTATCCTTAGGGCCTAACCGCCGCTCCCACTCAGCGAGTTTAGCCACTGTACTCTCAAAATCCAGTGGCACTTCTCTTAATTCCAGCTGTAGGATCAGAGGTTCGAACCTATAATCCAGCTCCCCAGCTACCCTAAATAGGGTAGCTAGCTTGAGTGTATCCGAGGGCTTTTCCTTAGGCTCTATTGAGCCTATTTCCGACTGTAGGGTACTTAAATGATTAGCCACCTCAGTTATCCTTTGGGTGTTTCCTTCAGGCACCTTGTAGCCTGTAAACGCCCTTATCTTAGTGCTTAGTTGCTGTAGCCCCAGAGGCCTATATAGGGCCTCAAGTGCTTCCCACTGAGCACTAGCACTTTCATATAGTAGTATATGATCTAGTGCCTCCCTGCTACACAAGCCCATGATTAGGGAGCTTGCCTTAGCATCTTTAGCCACTAACTTGGGGTCCTTTAGTGTCTCCTTTCCTTGCTTAGGCTCCCCGGGTACCCCTGTAGCCTCCTTAGCTATAGTACCCTTGAGCCCATTCTCAACTACCTCCCACAGGTCTGATCCTTTTAATAAGGTTTTAACCTGAATGCTCCAGGGCCTATAATTAGGCCCTGTAAGCCTGGCGATCTTAGGCTTCTCAATACCGTAATCCTCCATTGTAGTTGGATTTTAGCCTGTAATTAGGCTACCAGAACAGTTGAATATGACTTATATCCGTAGCCTATAGTGCTTCCGGGCTCATAACCTCTTGGAAGTTCTCAAATTAGGTGCAAGCGGGGTACTGGGATCTAGTACCTTATAGGCTCTGAAATGGATTTAAAAGTAAGGGTAACTAGTGCTTGATTCAACTGTTCTACCTATTTTACAGTGGTAAAGGACCCCTATATATAGTCATATGGGCCTTGCCACAGTGTTGGCTCTGGGTCTACATATAGGTCTATATTAGGCCTATATTGGCCCATTAGGTTCCAACAACATGGAATACTCGAGTCTTCGAGTTTGGCGCCGTGTTGTACCTAGCTTCTGTCTCCCCGGAAACCTGCTCTCTATGTCGGTCTATGCTCTGACTCGCGGCGCGTCAGCCATACTCTCCTCCCAGCCGTTGGACAATGTATTAACGCGGGCAATCGTCTTCAAATCGTCAGGCTATCAATTGGTAAGTTGGTAACAGGCCACCCCATTTGTTATACTGCATTGCGCTAATTGTTGCATGATTTCGCCTAAGATAGTCTTGCAGCGTCTCGTCGTAGCAGGATTGTGCGTGGTCTTCTGCATCCTCACCACCGGTCTGCCGCTTGCTCACGGCGCGGAGACAGGTCTGCTAGTGCTCCTGGTGCGCCTGGACTGTGTTAAAAAATTCTGCGCCATCATGAACCTCGTGTCCGTGGAGAGGGACTGGGTACGCTAAAGAGAATCTGATTCGCGTTGAAAGGAGGCTCATCTGCCTTTGACAGGTTGACGTACCGCTGAGAAGAACCAAGCGGCATTACAGAGTAAGTTGATATTTGCTATATTGTCTGCCCATCCTGCTGACCGTCTCAATCCAGTAATCAACGCACAAATGAGGCATATCGACTTGAACTGCAAGGTTATGGGTCCCTTTTGAACAGGCTTATATAGTGCAGCAGGTTGGTACGTAAAAGAGTGCCTATAGGCTTAAAGGGATTTAAAAGTATAGGGTATACTTAAGCTTGATTCAACTGTTCTACCTATTTTACAGTGGTAAAGGACCGCCTATTTATAGCCCTAAGGACATCGCCACAGTGTTGGCTACAGGTCCCCATATAGGCCTGTTTTTAAATGCATT
>NJPR01000069.1:0-83474 GCA_002946385.1 Rutstroemia sp. NJR-2017a WRK4
TTCCGGACACACTGTACACTTTAGCAGCCTCCCTGTAACTTTTTACGCGTCCCATTCGAAGCGCCTCGATTACTAGAATAATTCTAGCTTCTTTTGATTGATTTGCCATTGTTGGTTGTTGATTAGTTACGTGTTGAAGTTAGGTGGTGCTAAAATCACGAAAAGTGCACCGAATGGTGGTGTGTACCGAATGGTGGTGGATTACGTTACCCGGTTCTTACCTTGTTAGACAGTGGATAGATAGCCGGCCAACTGCGACCAGGACATTCGATGCGACCTACTTCGCCGCCCCCTTTTGTCAAAGCTCGGTTTTCGTCTACCAGGTTTCAAGAATTCTGCCTCGACTATTTTTATCGCTTTGTTGTGTCGCATTAATACTCCGTACTGTAGAGCAGTAATAACAGCAACTTAACTATAGTTAACTTAATATGCTCCTCAATCTAAATCAATCAACTCGGCGTTCCACACCAGATTGCTTTGTGTGTTCCCATTTGTCATGCCACGACCTATTGTGTAAGATATCTAAGTTAAGCACTAGTTCCACCAATATTAATATTAATGTAAGTATAATTGAAGAAAGCGTACTTGGAGAATCACGCTAGCAGGTTTTAGTTTAGACTTTTTATTATACTAAAGTTATTAATTCACTGTTTATCAAGTAATCAATAATAACTCGTATGTTCCTTTTTTTCCATTGTTCTTTTACATTCTGTCAACTTTTCACGATCGCCGGCACGCGATGGAATTCTGATGTCAAAAGAGGATCTTATCTGTAAGTGCTGTTTGATGTGTTCCAGTCCATTGTTTAGGTCGGTCTTGTAAGATTACGTCGCGACCCAACAACTCTCAGAAGTGCTTGCCGGATGAATGCTAATGAGCCTTAATGCATAGACTGAATGAACTTACTGGATGATCACTTCGCGCTGCGCAAAGAATTCTCATATTTCCTGACAGACTTCACTAATTCAATTGTCAAGAGCCCTTCGAAGGGTTTTCAATACGCGCGCAACATATAGGCTTTTTCAACAACTGGCATTGAGAAACACGCTCGGTCACATGACGTAAAAGTCACATGCTCAGGTATCACTTTTGGATCAGAGCTTAGTATTGCTGCATGAGAGCTTTCTGGGGAGATTTGCTGGTCCAGAGACACGTCTATATATATTTAAAGCTGAAGTTTGGGATTGGTGAATCTTGAGCGCCGACTACAACCAAACTTGGCGCTGATGATGTCTTTGGGATCGACTGAGCAGGGAGAGTCGAAGCCGACGGACACAGTGAAAGTGGAAGGTGCTGGTTATCCGAACATGGCAAAGTCTACGGCAGTAGAAAGGGACCAGGAAAGGATGGAGGTCACATCGAACAATGGCAGCAGCAGTCGTCGTTCCATGGACGCTGGCGAACAAACCAACTCTGCCCTCACAAACGAATCAACACCGGTATCCGCCAGCTCAATGGAACAATCCGAGGTCGTGATGCGGGATTTTAATAGCCGCGCTGTCGATGCCAACGGCCACAAGCAACTTTCTAGGGTCACAGTTGAGTTCCGACCGACTCCTCCGGTGTTGGCTTCCAACGTACCACATCCGGGAAATGCAAACCATCAGATGAACCACAAGGATGCCAATTCCCCAGAAGGAGTGTCCAACCCACGGAAACGAAAGAGCTCGCAGTCTATGCAGGGCCTGCAAGACTATCAGTCCGCAAGCGAATCCACGTACCTAGCACCACAAAGACCATCTCATCCCCGAGATCCCTCTACTCCTGGTCATATTTCCGCCCCATCTCACCAATCTGAAGGAAGCACCGAAGCTCGAAATGAAGAGCCTAGTGCACTCAACCCGGAAAGAATCGAGGAGGAAAGAGCGCGGCTGAAGGCGGTTTTGGTGCACACGTCTCCTGAAGTTGCACAGATGGTTTTGCGTGAGCAATGGAGGAATTTTCTCTTCCCATCTGGCAGGGATAACGATGATAACCTATCGTTCATACTTCGTGCGGGGCTGAAGAACGGAACCAATAATGCTATTACGCGCGTTTTCAAGGACCATGCTGTGTTCAAAGAACCACTCATCGGGGCCGTTAGCAAAAGGCAAGCAGTCGTGGAACGAGTCCTTAAGAATGCTTCTCCCAACCAGCTGTCAGACCTTGTTCCTGAGAGAGTCTTGGATCAGGTACTTGCGGAGAGATTGAAGCATGTTCCAGCGAAGTCACTGATAAGGTGGCTGGCTGAGGCAGATCGATTGGGCTACAGTCTTGACGATATTCTCGATGAGGCGGACGAGAGCGTCATTCCCAAAGTGCCTAGTCGAGCGCAAAGTCATGATAATGTAGATGTAGAGATGACGTATGATGAGCCTAGGCCCGCGCACATATCCTTGGATCCGCTGCAAGCAGACCAGGAACGGATCATCGCTGAGCAAGGAGCTCTGCTAGAGGAGCGTCCAGTCGTGCGGTCACCTTCACCACAGAACTCCTTGACATGTCCAACATGCTTTTATAAATTCGACAATATCAAGGGTTATAGCTTCGTAAGTTTGTGTCCTCTGATGGAATGTGATGGGACTGACAGATAGTAGCATATAACGAAGAAAATATGCACGAAAGCGCAGCCTACCGGGTTACGATTCTATTGCGAGAATTGCGCGCAGGGGTTCACAACCAAGCAAGGAAAATTATATGTGTGTTTGCTCCATCTGCTTCGAAACAAACTGCTAACTTGTTGAAGCATGAAAAGAAGCGTGTTTGCACTGGGGAAGAAGACGACAGCGAGCCATCTCCCACTGAACAGTTACTCCAAGAACCTAACCCCACGGTTCGCGCAGCAGCGGATCTTCCACCTGCACCACCTCAACCAGTGCGCCATCACGAACCATTACCGCCGGTTCAAACATTCGCCCAGCCTCCACTTAATACTCCGAAGGTAGCCCAACCTCCACTTCATACTCCGAAGGTAGCGAAGCAGGGGTCATCAGGATCACCTCTCGATGGCAACTTCCGCCAATCGCCCTCGGAGCTCGAGCCAGCCAAACTAGCCGCTCTCAACGCCGCCCTCGAAGAAGTCGAAGAACGATACCAAACCGCCCTAGCCAGCATTCCCTCCGACATGAGCCCCGAAGAGCGAGAAAAACGTATGATATCTCTCAAGAACGGGAACGCATCGCGGAAATCTCAAATCCGGAAATCGTTCGGCGTCACCTTGCGTATGCGCGAGAAAGATAAAGAAGCGAATAAGAGATTCAAAGATAGTATCGGCTCGCCACTTGCGAATAGTACGACTACCTCTAATCGATTCGAAGAATTCAGAGCCCCGCCGTCTTCGTCTGCTCCTGTGAGACAGCCTCCACCTGCTCGTGTGGAGCCGGAACGGCCTCCTCCTCCGCCTCATTCTTTCCCGCCGATTAATGCTGCGCAGTCGCAGCGTCCACCGATGACTTATGCGGCTACGCATACGCCTCAGCCGCCTCATTCGCATCATCCACCCGCAAGAACTTACTCTCCTAATTATCCTCCGTCGCAACAACTCCCTGGTCAGCACCCACCACCTCCGCTTCCCCAGACCCAACCCCAACCACTACCACACCCTCACCTCCCCCGTCTTCCTCCCCCCTCCACCATCCAAACCTACGAGCGCACCGCCCTCCCCCCTTATCCCCACCCCCACCCCACATCGAATTCAACATCCACGCCTCCCCTCCCGGCCATGGCCCTCTCCCGCCCAGACGACGACCAGCACGCGCATAAACGGCTGAAAGCCAGTCCGCAACTAGCATCTCAGCATCTGCCTCGCGACGGAAGGAACTTGCCCCCTCCGCCGCAGCAGCATAGACCGTATGGGAGTGAGAGCGGAGGAGATAGTCGGCCGGGGTCGGCGGGGGAGGGAGGGCCCCCAAAGAAAGTACCTGTGAGGAAGGCGCAGAGGATGTGGGAGGCTTTGAATGGAAGTGCGGGGGATAGGAACGAGAGAGTGGGTGGCGAGAGAGCAGGTGGGGAGAAGAGTATGAGTGGGGGGATGGGGGTGGGGATGTTGTTGAATAAGGATCAGGGGAAGGAGAGCGGGGGGGTGGATTTGAGTAGTGGGGGGAGTGAGGGGGGTGGGAGTGTGGATGAGCGGTGATGGGGGTTGGGGGAGTGGAGTGGGAGAGTGTCATGGTCTTTTAGGATTGCATCTTCGTCGTGAGTGGGAATGGTTGATTGGAGGAATCGAAATAAAGGCTTGACATGGCCAAATCGAATGGATGCTGGTTTCGCAGTATCTGTGATAGCTTTTTCGGTTCGGCCGCTTTTTTTTATGATGAGAGATAACTCAATCCATAGCGCTTTATAGTTACATAGTTGAGAGTTAATGACAGCTGGATGGGAGATTTATATCATATTGAATACAAAAACAAGTATAGGATTTATGGTCCCTGCCCCCAAAAGTCCCAGAATTTTGATATATTATCATATTACTCTATTCCATCCCCAAGTTCCTTCTCCTTCTTCCTCTTCTCCGCCTTCGCTATCATCGCCTCCCTCGCCCTAACATGCTGCCTCCCCATCCCAATCCTCCCCGCCTCCTCCCAATTCTCCCCCACAAACCTCTTCACCACCTCCAGATCATAAAACCCATTCTCATCCTTCACTACCGCATCCGGGATCTTCCCCTCAAACTCCTCGCCCTCCAAAATAATCCCTTTCAAAGTCCTAATCGCAGCAGCTCTCAATTGTCCATCCACTCCATCAACGGGTATAGTTTTTTTAATCGCGTCTCTAGTAAGTTCATCTATATGCCGTGTATAACTCCATTCTTTTAGTTTCGTGTTATATTCTTCCTCAATTCCGAATTTCTCAAAGGCGTCGGTGAGGATTTGTTCCCGGGTTGTTCGGGGGATGTCGTATTTCCCTTCTTTTAGACACCGGGGTACGAAGTCTTCGAACCAGGCTTTGAATATGGGTCGCTGAGCTAGGCGGCGGCGGTCATTATGCTTTAATTTTTTCTTTTCTTTCTCTTCCCCTTTCTCCTCCTTTTCTTCCCCCTCCCCCTCCACCACATCCACCTCCTCCTTAACCCACACCATCCTACACGTCCCCGCATACTCAAACATCTCCTCCTGACTTCCAAACGGCCTCCACCACTTTTCCTCATCCAGGCCCAGAAAATCCAAAACTCGCGACGGTTCGTCCGTTAGAAATACCATACTCTTCTTCCTTTCCACAATCTCAATCTCCTGGATCCGGATGTACAAGCCGTGGTTATTGACTGTTAGTCCATAGGGGCGGATTGTCGTGCCGAGAATATTCCATAGGTCGCCGTGTGCGGAATGGAAGAGTTCCCAGTTGAGTTCTTGGGTGCTTTTACAGATATGTACGTCGACTTGGACGTACTTGTTCTCCCAGGTGTCGTTTTCATCGGATATCTGTGCTTTCTCCTCCGATTCATGCTCTATGCTAGCAACATCCCGTGGCCAAGGAACAGCAAAATTCATAGTCGGGTTCCCTTTATCCTGAATACACGCTTTAGCATGCAGAGCCTGTTTGAGCTTTTCGGCAACAGGGGTCCCGGGGGGAAAGGCATGGGGGAGGGGTCCGGCGACGAGAACGTCGACGTCGCCGTAGGTGGTCTTGCCGGGGCCTTCGATGGCGCTGGACACGTTGGTGTAGTAGTTGCGGAGGATGGTTTGGGTTTGTGTTAGGACGTGTTTGTAGATTGCGAGGCTCATGCGGGGGGTGGGGAAGTGGGCGGCGAAGGCTTGGCCGCCCATGGTGAGGATTAGGGAGGATGATGTTGGGGAGGGAGGAGGATGTTCGGGAGATCAGCTTCAAAATTTAGACATCGTTTTTGCGGCAAAAAAAAGAGGTGTTTGTTTGGTTCTTCAACTACGTGATAGGCATTTAGGAAGCGTCTGTTGATTAAACCAGTGTTACATCGAGCTATGCAGTTGGCCGTTGGATTTGTTTGCTCCCTGCGTTAGTTGTGGATGAGGCTGAAGTGCATGTCAGCCACCACTTACGGGTAAGGTTATTAGTCATGAGTCACTCGGGGTAGGACAACGTTCGGCAGAGAAATTCCTATTTTGCTCGCGGCCACCAAAGCGGTCTGAACCGTGCGAACCTGTATGCCGACCGGTCGGCGACCAGCCTCAGTGGCCATGAGGCCCCATATAGATAACTCGTCGACATATACGAACAAGAACGAAAGAATGCGCGCAAATGTAGCCTTGCGGGTCATGCCGGCACATCCAGCTTGTCCTATTCAGCTCAAGAATTGGCGGCGCAATAGGCTCTCACTCAGTCCAGTAATAGAAGAAAGTGAAACATTCTACCGCTTTTCGCATGAGAAAGGAGCCAGTTAGGTGCGTAGACATCGTAACATTCGTCTCGATTTAAAATAGAATAAAGAAGTATTCTCGTGTTCTGCCAAATTGCCCTGCAGCCGCATAACATTATCCTCCCACCATGAATTCCATACGCCTTGTTCTCCGCGCCGTCGTTCGGATCTGCTCTATGCTGTCACTGTTGCGCTCATCTATTATTTCTTGCCGCCCTTCTTGATTCCCTGCTGTCCCATTTTCATAGCTCCGGGCTTTAGGGCCTGTTGGCGCGCTGCGGCGTCGGCTTTCTTGGCTACATGGCATACCGTCAATATGATATCGGTGAGAATCGGCAGAGATGCAGACTTACCTTCCAGGAGCTTCGCCTTGTGTGCCCTGTCTTCGTCATCTTCCTCTACCACCTTCTTCTTTGGCTTCTTGTTGTGGATTGGGTTTGTGCCGTCTGTGAAATTCTTTTGTCA
Source organism: Rutstroemia sp. NJR-2017a WRK4 (assembly GCA_002946385.1). NCBI lineage: Eukaryota > Fungi > Ascomycota > Leotiomycetes > Helotiales > Rutstroemiaceae > Rutstroemia > Rutstroemia sp. NJR-2017a WRK4. Next base: position 6,773 of record NJPR01000069.1, read on the forward strand.
GTACTGTGCGCTGGCCCGCATAATGTGGATGGCAAATACGAACTTCCTCCTGCCATTTTGAAATATAGGTATTGGACTTTTGGGTAGAGCGAGAGAGATGCTTTCGGTGAAAATGGAATGCGAATTGCTCGTGGCTTTTTCGGTGGAGAAATCTGGGGGTTTGCCTTTTAAGGAGCTGACAAGGACATCGAGGTAAGAAGGACTGGACGTGTAGCGGACTTACCCCGCTAGTCTGGATAGGGTTAGGACTTCATCGCCCTTAGCTGCAACTGACCGTCATATGCGAGTAAATTTATCAAGAGCAGTTGAATGGTCTCTTAGCCTTCACCTGTTCTAAATATACCGACACTTCATCTAGTTATCGCCAAGTTACCTTCCTTCCACTGTTCATCGCACTAGAGTTGTCCTCCATATTTACCCCACAGGGCTCACGAAGCTGAAGAAGAGGATCGTACCATGCACTGAAAGACAAGACAAGAGGCGATAGATACCCGGTTGGGCTCTTCTCACTTTGGGATTCTCTTTCTGATCTTTGGCTAACACCAATCTTTCCACAACCAAAGCAGGGGCATCTTACCGTCCTAGTTCAACAGAGATAGACAAGATGGGCTCATCAGGTAGCTCCGACGAGGGAGAGATACGAGACGGGGTAGTGGAGAAGAAGGCAACTACGTCGCTGCATAAATTCGATGGCACTTCCGTTGACCGTCAAGACAGAAACCGTTCTAGTACTTCGACTTCCATTTCACCACGCTCCCCAGGCAGTTCCTACCGTTCAAGGGATAAAAGAAGCCGTTCTCCTTACAGTGCGCGCCAGCAATCTCGAGGCTCCAAGCGCCCCAGAGATGACGACTACTACGACCGCAACAGTCACGACTCACGACGATCTAGGGTACAGTATGAAGACTCTCAAGATTACAGACGTCGGTCTCGAGTGTCCTACGGAGATCTAGACAAGGGGCCATCGTCCGAATTGCGGTATGATGATCGAGATGATTACAACGGCAAACGAGCTCGAACCAGGAGTCGTTCACCATATCGTGCCAATCGCAATGGAGACAGGAATAGGCGCTATGAAAGCAGCAGTAATGGTGGTCGACACGGTGGCTATGGCGACAGAAATAGGCCGTATGGGTATGGGGATTCAGGCCGAAGTTCAAGGGACCAGTCAGTGAGCAACCGGGATAAAGGCCCGCTGCCTACTGATAATACGGGACAAGACGCTAAAACTACTCAAGGGCAATTGCAACAGCATAAAAATGGCAGTGATGGGATTAATCTAGAAAAGTATGTTGGTCATCAGACTCCGCGTGTGTAGCATCTACTAACGGATTATAGACCCCAACCTGCATCAGATGACTCTAATGAAATACAAGAGGAGCCTGTTGATGAAGCAACCTTGATAGAACAACGACGAAAACGTCGTGAGGCAATCAAAGCTAAGTATAGAGGTTCTGCTACACCGTTGTTGGTACAAGCTTTGCATTTGGGTGATAAATCAGGAGGCTCTACTCCAGGTCGAAAAGATGAAGACAGTCCCATGGCGAACACAGGTACGTTTGCTTTGATACCGGGAATGGCTTTGGCTAATCATTATAAACTAGCTTCCTCCACGGTCTCGACTCCATCAACCCCAATGGATATTGGATCGCCTTCGGCATTTGCAATCACCAATGACCAAGATCTAGCAAATTCGCATGGCATTGAGGGGCCAAGCAACGATGATGGGCCATCGGCTGCAGATTACGATCCCACCATGGATATGAGGGAGGATAGGCAAAGAGATGATCAAAGACACGGCGAGGAAGTATCGTCAGCAGCATACGATGAGGTCAAGCCTACTACCGAACAAGATGTCCTTCTACCTGTCGAAGCAGCCCCACCTGTTGCACCAAAGCCTACAAAATCCAAGGATGACTTTGACATGTTCGCGGACGATGATGATGATATGTTTGCAGAGAATCCTACCGAAACCGAGCAACCTCATGCGGAAACCGATGGCGATGTTGCAAAAGCAGTCCCTATTCCACAAGCGAAGGAGCTTGATGTCGGAATGCTTGACAATTGGGATGATCCTGAAGGTTATTACAAGATTATTCTCGGAGAACTCCTTAACGGTAGATATCATGTGCAAGCGAATCTTGGTAAAGGTATGTTCTCAGGTGTGGTTCGGGCCATGGACATCACAACCAAGAAGCTGGTTGCCATCAAACTTATTAGGAACAACGAAACCATGTAAGCTCTCCACTGCCTGTGAACTGTGCTGCGCTGACCATTATACAGGAGGAAAGCAGGTATGAAGGAGATTGAAATTCTTCAGAAGATTAAGGACGCAGATCCAGAAGACAAGAAGCACATGATTCGATTAGAGCGTTATTTCGAACACAAGGGTCATTTGTGCATGGTATTCGAGAACCTCAGTATCAACTTGCGAGAAGTGCTGAAGAAGTTCGGTAATAACGTCGGCATCAACCTTCGAGCAGTTCGAGCATATGCCCATCAAATGTTCCTTGGATTGAGTTTGATGAAGAAGTGTAATATTTTGCACGCGGATTTGAAGCCTGACAATATCTTGGTAAGTTGCCGTGCTGCAATCCCATAAGCTCTTGCTAATTTAATTCGAATAGGTCAACGAAACTCGCAATATGCTCAAGATTTGTGATTTAGGTTCTGCGTCTGACGCATCAGATAACGAAATTACCCCGTATCTGGTTTCCCGGTTCTATCGAGCACCGGAAATTATTCTGGGTATGCAGTACGACTTCGCCATCGATATTTGGTCTATTGGCTGTACGCTGTATGAATTATATACAGGAAAGATTCTCTTCACAGGTCGATCAAATAATCAGATGCTACGATCTATCATGGATTGTAGGGGACGATTTCCCGTGAAGATGCTGAAGCGCGCGCAATTTGCACACATTCATTTCGATGAGATGGCTAATTTCCTCAGTGTCGAGCCAGATAAGTTAACTGGAAAGGTAAGAATCCTCTGTTTCTTTCTCCTTTGCCTGCCGGTTATACATTAGGGTGTGGGCCACCAATACTTTCAAGGACATTACTGACTTTTCCACCATAGGACGTTGTGAAAACCATGACATTTGTCAAGCCAAGTAGAGATCTTCGAACACGACTACTATCTGTTTCGAAGGGTTTGATTGAAGCGGAGAGTAAGGAGTTGACATTATTCACGGATCTGTTGGACCGATGTTTGGCTCTTAATCCGGAGAAGAGAATCACGCCTATGGAAGCTTTGAAGCATCCGTTTATCGACAGGAGTGCGAAATAGACAGGCAAAGAATTTTGCCGGGTCTGGTCGTGAGATGGAAAGGAGGGAGGCTATGCGTTGGTTTACAAGATTTTACCGTGGGAAGAAACGGGAACGAAAGAGCATTGGGAGCACAATATTGCTGCAGGTCATAAATTGCATTCGCTTGATAGGTTGACGGATTCGAGGAGCATAGCTGGTATTGCGGTTAGTCGAGCATAGCATCTTAATTACTCTTAATCGCGTTTTGCTGGACTCTAATGTGAGGATTCTCTAGTGGTGATGTTTACAGGAAAGGTAAGTTTTGCCCTCATGGTGCTGGGCTAAGGTTTCTTACTCTTCCTCATACTCGTCCTCCGAAACTACTCCCCCAATGCCTGATATATCCAAGAGCTGACTCTCCAGACTTTTCATCTCTTTCTCCATAGCCTCCCTATCCTCCGATCTCTTCGCTGTCTCAAAATCAATGAGAACAGCTCTCCCATCCGAAATCAAGAAGTTATGCTTATTCAAATCCCCATGCACAATCCCCAATCCATGCAGCTGTCTAACCAAACTTTCACAAACCGGAAGATCCGAGATCCCAGCATGCCGACCTTCAACAAACTCCATCAGAAACCCAATCGCCCTCCCCTCCTCAGTCACGTACCCCAAAAACTCAGGCCCAATCCCATGCCCATCGATCCACGAATATACTTGCGTCTCAGCGGCATAATATCCAATTTCCCACTCGAAGCGTGCGAACTTTGCAATAATCTGCTTGGAGAATTGCGGAGATGAGGCTTCGTATATGTTTGAGCGAAGTCGTGGACCGATGCTGAGGGATAGGTAGTCGTGGGATTGGGGGTGCCAGAGGGTTGTGATGGAGGGGAAGGCTTTGTGGGAGGTTGAGGAGAAGAAGGCTGTGGGGGGGTGAGAGGAGGTAAGGGAGATGAGGCCGTGGTTCCAGGTTCCGGGGGGAAAGACATGTCGTCGGGTGAGAAGATTCCGGGTGAGATGGTGATGTATTTGAAGTGCTTGTTGTTTACGAGCATTCTCTAGAAGCTGGGGGTGGTGCCGTCGGTGTCGATTTCCTGATTTAAGATGGTGATTGTTGAGGGATTGGTGTCTACTTCTTGATTCAAGATGGCGACTGTCGTGGGATCCGTATCTTTAGTTGACGCCATTGTTCATATATTATTGGAAAGATACTGGTACCATAAACTTGAGAAAATGTATGTTGGAGCCTGGTTGTTGATCTCGTTCAATGTAGGTGTAACCGCGCTAGGCCAGAAAAGTTATAAGACGGTGAATGAGTAAGCGACTCCAGGGTACTGAGTACAAAACTGTTGCACCGCCGTGAATCTTTCTTAGCTACAGATCTGTACTTCAATCACGATCAGAGATGGCTTCACCTATCCAATTGACTACAGAGGATTTCGATGTCTTGACCTACACACATACTCATTCAATAATGTGTATGGAACCTAAAAAATTTCGAAAATATTGTCCACTTGACAATGACCAGGGTCGACCAGAGGGCATGAAAGTTCCTGCTTCTTGTTCCAAGGTTGGAACTTTAGAAGTCCTCCCACTTGAGCTCATACAGCCAATCCTTAATTTGCTCGACCTACAGTGTCTGACAGACCTCAGAGCAGTGAACTGGCGCGCTCGTGCTCTTGTGGACAGTGTCCCCGAATACAATGCGTTAATTCAGCACTTCCCCGATGCACTGCGCGCATTGCTCTCGACGGGTATGGCTGTTTACTTCTCTGCTTCACAAATACTCGAGACACTCTGCACGCCAGATTGCATAGGCTGTGGGCAATTTGGGTCGCTCCTCGACTTGTTTACTGCTCATCGATATTGCATCACGTGTTTGGTGGATGTCGATGGTCTATTCACAATGGAGGCATCTGATGCGATCAAAGAGTTCAGTCTTGACTCAGAGACGATGCAAAAAGTACCAAAGTTATTAACCATACCGCAATACAACAGTGAGGGGATGTTCGTTCGGGGACGACTGTCTCTAGTCCGCATGCTGTCAATTAGTGTCGTTCAACCACAACATGATTTCAGTAGCGTGCAAAACACAACATCGCTGCCGCCAAGTGGAGCTCCCCCACAGCCGTCACGGCCCCATTCGCATCAAATCTCGGATCAGGTTCACGAGCGGCTCCTGCACGAGCAACATGCATATCGTACCATGTCAATGTTAAGGGTTCCCCTCTTAGATAGACGGACAGGGGATCTTGACTGGGGAGTTTCATGTCTAGCATGTTCCTTTGGACCTCAAGATGAAGGTCATGGACGTTGTGATCCGAACAATTTATACACTAAGTCTGGGTATATTGAGCATTTCCAAAAGTGTGAACTCTCGCAGAGAGTGAGAACTAAGATATCGGAATGCTTCCATCTTGGTAGAAGAGAGGATGAGGTTTGTGATGTGGTAGTACACTTCCTCATCAACTTTACCTACTGAGAACACTGGCGGCATCACTGTCATCTTTGACTGGCCACGCGTAAGTCTCTTCCCACATCGTTCACAAGCTAAACCTGTAAATCATATTTAACATTATGTCAAGTCCGGATTTCCCCTTTGCATCATCGATTCTTCATTCGGCATCCAAACTTTCCATATATATACTGATAAAGTAACGTATAAAGTGCACTCGTTCGTCTGCATTCTTCTGCCAGGGGCTCTGAGGAGGCGTTCGTCGTAATCAAGGTTGAGATCGCAGAAACTTCCAAGACAGAGAAAGAGGAATGGGATTTGAAAACGTGTCTCTTCCAAGTCACGAGGACAGAAATAAATCAATGAGAACAATCGTTTCGGACACAGGCTAGAAGCTTGTGTAGACACTGGTATTCAGTTTATGGATTCTTTTGCTGAGCCAGAGGGAGCGGTTTAGGGGAGTCAAAAATTTCATGCAAGTATAGTGGTAGGATTCGCACGACATATATCGAAGTTGACCGGTGTTCACCTAGACCACCACCATTGAAATCATATAGACAGAACATCTCTCAGGTTTGAAATTCAGTTATCACATAACTTATCGAATGGTGTCAGAACGATGAAAATTTCGAAAGCGCAACCGAATGAGCCATGCATTGGCTCATGAAGCGTGTCCTGAAGGTTGAAGGTGTCACGTGTAATGGCCAGAATCAGCGAATCAGCCACCACTGGTTTTTCGTGCGGCTCTTGGAGCCAAAACGTAAATCCCTTGCGCCGACGCGCATAGTCCGCTAGTCAGACAATCGATTAAGCGATCTAACGAGGACTATGGACTATCGGAAAGGAAAATCGGGCCCGAATAATTTCCGTGCTCTGCTTTCGGATAAATGGTCGATATCACAACCACTATAAGAATTCGACACGTCTGGAACTTTTCCTTCAATGTTTTATGCTTCGAGTTCGCTGAAATTCTCTCTAGCAGCTCGCAGTTGTAGAGAATAGAAAGAAAACCCCCTTTTATTGATGTGGGGGTACCCGGGAATACTGGCTTATTGGTAGAGATAGTTCTTAACCATGAGATCGCATAGTGCCTTCCTGACTTTATCGGCAGACGGTGTTGCTGTTGGTCATGAAATACCGGCAAAACCTGCTCCAAGAAGATAGCAATATTCACTTTGCGTTTCCTCTTGCTTTCACGCTCGTAATGGCTTGGAGTTTGGACTTCCACTTGCAGTACTACCAGAGATATTGGATAATATATCATACAATGAAGGTAGACGCCAGCAGGATCTTTCCATCTTGTGTCCAACAACTGCATGGTGCAATCGAGACCATGTTCAGAATTCTGAAAGTAGCAAACCCAAGAAAAATCAATCTGCTAGAACAATCGTCCGCCGTGTTGGAAGGTCACTTGAGAACTTTCAATGCGGTCGACTGCAATCGTTAATTCACTTGAACTATTCTGAAGAGACCGTCAAGAGTCCAACAAGGTGATCCCCACAATATTCAATTTCACAGACATATACCAGCGCTGGAGCCATCGCATACTACAGCACTGGCTCATCTTTCCACCACGATGATATCCTCATCGCTCAACTGGCCAGGCCGCCGGGCTTATCTACTTTTTCACGTTCACATTTCAAGCCCTTAGCGTTTGTCTTCTCGCACAACGCCAAACTCCCGCGAACTAAGCCTCCGCGTCATATTGGCTTATCCGCTCTTGCCCTCACTAGCTCACTCACCTCTCGGTACCAAACATTCCCAACCGGCACTACGCAGGAGCTACGGCTACCCCTTTCAACTGCGGAACTTCTTGAACAGGAACACCTAAAAATGACATCTACAAACCCTAACACATGCCCCACATACCCCTAAACCACCAACACTTGTCCCAGTACCAAGACTCTCTCCGCCGCCTAGTTCCCGCCGCCGGTCTCATTTTCCGACTTCCTGGATATCGAAAATTCTCTGCAAAGCAACCCGATTCGCAAAATCTCCCTATATTTGCGTCAAAACTAGACTTCTTCGCCTAGACTGATAGCAACTGAATCAATATTTGATATGTGTCCTGACCATATATACTTTGTATTTGGGTAGACTTTCGTCAGGAATCACGAAGCTATTTATATATGTGACCTGAGCATATATACTTCATATTTGGTGTAGATAGATTTGGTGTAGATAGCTTCGGTATAGATGGCTCCTTCGAGTTGGGATATGTGAACCGGTGGATGAGACGGGTAGAAGTCTAGAAAAACGAGACTATAGAATTGCCATAGCAACACTAGTCTTAACCTCTTAATTCGCTTGATTCGCTTGTTAAAAGGGGAGCAGACGTCGCGTCGTATACTCTATAAACCTCATCTCGTGATTCTCAGATTCTATCGACCGAGTCAGCTCATCCTCATTTCGATTCAGCCGCAATCGTATCTCACCTATCCACATCTCATCTCACCCGTGATTCCAACACATCCCTGCCCCCCTGCCCCTCTCTCTGTCCAACCCTCGGTCGGTCAACGCCTCCAATCTTGACTCGTACATACGTAATCACCTCTCCCTCCCCTCCCCCCTCGTATCTTCCTTTCCACACACTGGCACGCATAGATTACGAGTGGTAAGCCCGTCCAATCACGCTTTCTTCTCAAATCACCTCATCTCCCATCTCATCCCACCCACCCATCACGGACGGCTATCATCTGACCCCTCTATTGCTCCCCTACCTACAGATTACATACATAAACATCTCACCCCCTCCCACACCACCCACGCGCAACCACACCTTACCAAAAAGCAAAAACGACAAAACAAAAAAGCAAGGCGAACGGTGGCTTAACCCATACATCCACCCATCTAACTTACCATCCACTCACAACCACCCATCCACAACCACCCATCCATACACCCCCTTCACCCCCCAACCCCTCCATCCCATCATACCCCCATTCTCCCGAACCTCACCCGTTCTAATACCACCCACACCCACCCATTTACCTTATCCTATCTCCTCATCTCTGTACGTCCACTCGAGTCATATACACACATATACACACATAGCCCAGCCCTCTTCCCACCCCGTCCGCGCCCCACGGGTAAAATACTTACTTACATATTACATACATAAATGTGGAGATTACTCATCCCTGCCCTGCCCGGCCCTGCTCTGGTCTGGTCTGGTTTGGTCTAGCTGGGTGTTTATCTGCCTGTCATTGCCTAACCTGCTTGTGTCACCAATCTGCCTACCTGCAAAACCTACTTGACTAAAGCGAAGCCAAAACCGCGCCACCCACCCCGTTGTCGCCCTCCTTGATATGAGATGAGATGGACACGGCTGTGTACTAATTAGTCGCTCGCGCGCTCGGTGGCTCGCATCATCGAAGTGGAAGAAAGAGGTGAGGGAAGAGAGGGAGGAAGACCAACCTTTCTTTCTTTCAAACAGTTCACTTCTTTCTTTCCTGTAAGTACGAAGCCCAGCTTGTAAGAATTCATGAACGTACATCTCATCTGCTTTGTCTGTCTGTGTGGTGATGGTATACATTGTATTTAATAACTCAAATGGTATCTTACTCATAAACATCCCCCAATCCACAACCGCCTAGCCCATTTCTTCCCCCTATCACCCCACCCCCCATCCCCCAACCACTCACAACGCTGCAACTCCATATCCCAAACTCATACCCATACACACACACATACACAACCGTGAATACATAATTTACTCATAACACATTAATCATATCATTCCAAGTAAAAGTCTTATCTTCTTGGGCTCTCTCGAAAAAAAATGCTCAATCGACGACCAAACAGATTTGATTGTACACTCTCTTTCTTTCTTCTCTGTGTCTCTCTTCCCCTAAACCTTCCCACCAGACAGAAAAATATGGTCGATATTCATCGCCCAAAACGTATTTGTTCAACGACAGGAAAAGAGAGAAAACCGCAACCACTTTTTTTCCAATCCCGAGGTTCCCCCCCAATTTCCCAGGTCCATCTTGTTTGTTCCGTGCAGAGAATATCAAACTCCCCGAATTTCATTTCCATGACCCCCCCCTCCAAATCCTTTCCTTTCCCTTTCTACCCATTTCCGTGCCCAAATAGAAAAATATGTATCCCTTTGTAAAATTCATCCCTTCTCCATTTTCCCCCTTCCGAATCCTTGAAGATTGGGTATATAAAAGCGAAGGTGGAAAAATATGTAAAAACAAAATGTCGAGGAAATCTATTTCCCATGATTAAAGAAACACCTCCCAACTCCGAATGCTAGCGAGTTATCTCTTTTGTCGCTGCATTTAATGCTTTCCCGTCCCCCGATTCGCCAGGGTTACAAAATAAACCCCAAATCAACCCAAACACCCTGCGGAATGAAGTATTAGATAGATATAAATCAGATCTTTATCTTCCCAACCGATAGAATAGCAAAATTTGAAAAAAGTCCCGTTCGTCATTTTTATCGTTTCATGAAAAAAAGACAAAGCCGCCGATGCGCCTTGCTGATAACAAAGGAAATTGTGTACAATAACTTTATAAAATTAGGTATCTTGTGAAAGAAAAGTCCCGGTATGTTGTGAAGTCCAAATGGAGGATGAGGTAATTCCATGTGGTCCAATAGATCCAAAAGGTCATTTTTGAGCATCCAAGCACTGCAGCGGATGCCTACAGTGCGAATCCAGAACGTCCTGAAGGCAGGAGTTACATCCATAACACGGCTCAAGGATGGATCCAACAGCGTACTGGTTTACCACTAGAAATGGAATATCCAAAGATCAAGGTATACCCGGGAGTAAAGAAAGATGACATGAACTCATGACATCGTGACTAAACACCTGGATACGAGATGTGTTGGTTATAACACTCCCTTGAGTAGTATGTGTTATAGGATGGGTTGTAAGACGGGTAATAAGGATGAACAGGAGATGGAGGAGGACTAGGGTAAAATGAACCACTGAACTGGTCATGACTTTGTCCATAGAAGTTGTTGTAAGAAGGCCAGGATGGCTTCGCTGTCTCGGTCCATAAGTTACCCTGTGGATTCTGTGGTGGAAGAGCGTATAGTTGTGGCGGAACAGGACGATGAGCTGGTATACTCTTGGCAACGGCTGGAATGGCCTGTGGCTGAGGCTGGAAGATTTCGGGTTCGTATTCTTGCTCTGATTCGCAAAAGCTGGAATCATCATTGGACATTGTCGTGCTGCTAGAGCTAGAAAGGGATCCACTTGACGAAACCGAGTCCTCGTCGGCCGAGTCGAATGACTCATCATTGGGGGCGGAGTAGTTGATGGGTGAAGGTGGTGGAGTCAACTCGTGTGCAGGTACAGGGGATTGCGAGAAGCTCGAACAGTTTTGGATGCGGTGCTTAAGCTCTGAAACGGTTATGCGTTGACTTGGGTCGCGCTCGAAGATCATGCCGAGGATTTCGTTGAGCTCGTCCGACAATGGCAAGATGGTCTTCAAGAAGTTCGGGTTCCTGGTGAATGCCCTGTAAGTGGAGTCTTCCGTCGAGGCTTGCTTCCACGGATTCCTTCCACAAGTCAGGTTGACTAGGATGACACCAAGGGACCAGACATCATTGGGAGCACAACGGTACTTCTGCCTCCTGGAGCTTTGATCCAAACACTCTATAGGGAGCTGGTTAGTGGGTGAAGGGGGGGGATGGAGCTGAACGGCGCCTACCTGGAGACATGTAAAATGTAGATCCACATCCATGGTCATCAGATTCAATATCCGTAGTGGCCAAACCGAAGTCCGCAAGAAGAACATCTTGACCTGAATTGGATACCAAAATGTTCTCGGGCTTGAGATCTCTGTGGTAAATTCCAAGGCGGTGACAATGCTCCGTGGCATCCAAGATCTGTAGGAATACTCTTCGGACGAGAGCATCATTACTCACATATCGACCCCTTTCGGTAATATTAGAGAATAGATCTCCCTCCGGGCAATATTCCAGAATGACATAGGTACAGTCTGGGTCGTCCACGATCTTGAGCATCGACACTATGTTAGGATGCGCAGAGGCTTGGTAATGAAGCGATATTTCTCTCTGCTGGTACTCTCGCGCCTTCTGTTCCAAGGGACGTCCATTGGCACTTGTCTTGCTGAGAGCCTTTACGGCATACCATCGGAAAGTTTTGGTGTCGAGAGCTGAGTACACGACTCCATAGGCTCCTGTACCTAATATTCCCACCAACTTTAACGACTCTCCAAGGTATGTACCTATCCTAGATTCCGGTGTATGGACTGGTTTGTATAGAGGTGGCGATGGTGGGGGAGTTAACTGGAAATGAACATTATGCATTGCTAGAAAAGGAGAAAATGGCAATGTCCTGGCAGACGAAGAAGATATGGGTCCTATCCAAAGGGTCCAAAAACGGATATGAGAATATGTTCAACAGGTGTAAAGAAATATGGCCGTTTGGGAGTCCGGTCAAGTCCAAAAATGGGGTGTATGTAGCTGTTGAGAGAAGGCGATATTATAAGGTGCTCAGCATATCGGGTTATGCGAGAAAGATGCTGGCGCAAGAGATATATGAACAAGAGAGGCGAAAGGGATAGAGTTCGACGTTATTCTGCGACGAAGAGGAGAGGTAGTGGGTGGAGGTCAAAATAGAGAGAGAGGTTCCCTTTAGGATGATGAGGTGTTTTAGGTGTTGTAAACTGGTGGGTAGTGAAGTAGTTGAGGTGGGGGAAGGCAGGGTAATATCCATCAAGACAGACACGATGAATTTCATGCTCGCCTCATTAATTACATCCAATAAAAACTGACTAGCAGCTACTCCACTCATTAGCTTCCAGAATCGCATGGTCTGCGTGTGGGTAGTAGACAGAACCGTAAACTTACCTGGTGGATACTAAATTAGTAAGTTCCACTGAATCAACGGACCGGGACCAGCAGCTGCTCGTATGGGTTAGTCGAATTAATGCGTCACAATGATTAAATAGTGCTGCATGGGCCCTCTTGTCTGTGCTTCTGCAAGGCTGGGCGAAGCGGCAAAAAAAGACTTGAGTCCTGACGCTGATGGCCGGGTCCACACGGCACAAATACATCCTTCTTCTCGATGGTTGGAACAGGGATGGGATGACTGGAGACAAGGGCGAGGGTAGGGATCCCGCCATGGGCAGAAAAGGCCAAAGAGTCTTGTGGTGTCGCAGCCATAGTTGTTTGCGTGTTAAAGTGGCGGTCACTGTGTTCCATACGCTGGGCTTGCCAGGCTTGGACACTCTGCGCGCGCTGGATTGGTCTCGCATGAAATTCGACAGACATCTGAGACCACAATGTCAGGATGAGACCAGTGACGCCGGATATTCTTTTTTGAAAAGCTTTGCCTCACACTGTAAGCTGCCTCGTGGCCAGCAACACCAAACAAGTATGGATTGAGTGACTACGGGCTTCAGCGAAGGATCCCGAGCTCATCTGCTGAGACGAGCCCAGGCGAGAGAGTGTGCTAGATCTTACTACTGTGTTCGCTGCTATTTTCCTTTCAAGCATAGTGCTCATCAGCATTTCTTCTTGCAAAGCTGCGTGGCTGCAGTTTGTACACTTTGTGAATCCATGCTGTTTTGTGTCATCCTCGGCTCTTCCTTCAATTTGGATAGGTGGATGTTTTTGTTCGTGAGGACGATGATTGGTTGGTTGTATGCTGAGGGTTTCTCCCTCTTCGGAAATGTATGGACGCTAGGATGGGGAATCTGGCTCTTGTGGGCAGTGAGTCTACAAAGTCGTAGCCTAGTGGGTACTCCGTAATTCAACCTTCTGCACCTATGATGTGTCATCGTCTCTCTTTCCTCCTACTGTAGGTAACCAATCTCCGGGTTTTGACTGTTCAGGCAGTGGCCGGTGGCTTTGAGCAAATCATCCGCCACGTACGAACCGTATTCAAGGGAGCAATAGAAAAGATTTGCGACCAACCCGTTCGACAATCCCCCAAATCCACCCTCTACAGGGGACTCGATAGGCTTGGAATAAAGTATTGACGTATCGTTTGTGGTAAGGTCGGATTAGAACAGCGCTGCAACCCTTGTCTCCATCTTCTTCCTTTCTTCCAATCGTTCCCCCTTGGAGTGTCTGGCCATCATCCTTCATCCTTGTCGATGGTGAAGAATCGATCATCGGGCAAAATCTACCAAGGGTTTTCTCTTGACTCACCAGTTAAATGTCCGAATTTCATAAATATCCATGTCCACACCCAGAATGCTTCGCCCTAACAATGCATAAAGCAATGACCAGCAGCCAGATCAATACTTATCGACCAATGACCTCGGTAGGTAAAGTGGGTAAGACCGATAGTGAGGCTGTTTTTCTCGGAGGCTGCAGACGCAGCAGGAAACGGTAGAGACAGGCGCTGATTGGTGTTTGCGTGAAGCCATTTGCCAGACATTTGAAGCCATGTTGCAAGCATGCTAGGTAGCTTCCGCTATTTGCAGATTGCAGTGCTTGGGACCGTATGGGGCATCGGTAAAAGTGGATGCGAACATGGCCAATTTGAGTGGATAAAGGGTATGAAGGAGAAACGCTGTGGCGTATGCGGAAGTACTCCGTATAGAAAAGATGATTCTAAAGGTAGAGATGCTACTCTGTATGCTGTGCCACTCTGGTAGTCCTGAGATAATTCAAAGAAAGTCCGCGGCGACGAATGAGGTTGTGCAAAACACAAAAAATTGTGATGATGTGATGAATGCTGAATACATTAGGGAAAAAAATGTTTCCAAAGTTAGCTTCGTGGGCTAAAGATATTGTGAGAGTCATTTGCGGTCTCTGATTGGCCGCTGAGCTCCCTAGCTCGAATTTTTCACAGACCAAGGTCTTCAAAGGTAGGGTTATTTTGCTGGTCAATGAATCAGGAGTCGGCTTCATTGGGCAGAATGAGTGACCTTCAATTTGGGCTTTTGCATTTTGTCGCATGTCGCCGGCCAGATCTTCAGCACTCGACGCATAGCTTCACCAATAATTATTGGCAGTCATCCTATCCTCGCACTTCATTGGCCGGTCCGTCGAATAGTTAACGGTGTCGAATTTGACAAATTGGCTCGAAACAGGACAATTACCTGTTTTCCCCACAGCCACAACACAAACCGTGCATATCCTACTCGCAAACCCAAGCCGACGACTTTTCTTGCTTTTTTTGCTCGTCACCTGCATAACTCAGTCTCCATACATTTATGCAGCTAGATAGTATACATGGGATGGGGATGGGCTACATGCACAAAATCCGACCAGTGAGTGGCACAGGCCGCGCTCTGGTGTAGCTGGCGGTGGGATGAGCATTGAGCATTGAGCATTGAGCATTGAGCAACCGACGCTGGGCAAACGGCAAAGGCGAAATGTCGAGAGGCTGGACTCAGACCTGAGAATGACTACTGACGAGACTACAAGGGGACGCAACGCACCGCATCGCAGCTAACGAGGACATCTCCGCGAAAGAGGGCGCTCACCATCAGTGACCACTGACCAGTGTCATCTCCAGCCATCCCGACTCAAATCCGCCGTAGCCATTAGCCAAACGCCAAACGCCCCGGGAGAAAGCGATCATCTTACTGTACTGTACGTCTCGTTTTACCCGTCCAATTACCTGGCCGCGTTTGCCCTGTACCACCCGAGCAATCAATCAATCGATGACCGACCAGCGACGGCCGACTCAACTTGCCAGATCGGTACGAAATGCGAAGTACGAAAGGGCTGTAACTGCAACACGAACGAACGAACGAACACACGGACAAGCAGATCGTCAGAAACATTGCTTTCTCATTTCGAATGAATGGATGGATGGACGGATTGATCCAGCCAGCCAACGTATCCGCCTACCACCTACCACCTACCACTGCCACCAACCACCAAACAAATCAACCTCGCACACTCAATCACCGAACGAACGCCCACCCTGTTCCCTCTTTTGTCTCTATTTCATTACGGCATTGCTGTTAATGTAAGTTTCAGGGGCCGAACTGGTAAAACGGCGCCCAGGCCCCCAGGCACATTTTTGTCTTTTTCCCATCTCCCATCTCCCATCTCCCAGCGTCCCTGGCCCATCGTGACCTTGGTTGGATCTTGGACCAGGCGTTCAATCAATCTCGATAATACTTGCAACTTTGCAAGTTGCAACGTCCCTCCCCCGCAAGCCGCCCAGCCCAGATACAAATGAAATTGAAATTATTCGAAACAAGCTTCAATATTTCCCTATTTCCTATTCCCTACTCGGGGCCAAAACTTACACGACCCTCACCCTTCAAATTTTTTTAATTTACATCACACGTTAACAGTAACAATACCCGATAGATCTCGAAATGGATCTCGGGCTGGAAAATGAAAGGATTCGTGTTTGAATCTATTGAATGAATCAATCTATCGGCTCTCTCCTGAGGAGGTGAGGCCCAAGTGAGTCCGTCCTGCCATGTACGAAGTATTATTATCGTGCTCGTGCAGCACCAAAATCACATGTGGTCTCTCATCTTTGGCTGTCCGGGTCTCCGCTCGTGATCCTGTCTCTGCGTTGTGTACCGTACCCCATAATATCTCACCTTCATTTCCTGTTCCCATCGCCCACGTAACGCAACGGATGGGACCTCATTCTTAGGGCATGAAGACGCTCATGTACGTGAGGTTGCAATACATATCGACAACACCCAAAAAAGAAAAGGCTCGAGAACCGATTCGTGTAGAGAAATGCATGTCAGATGGGTGGATGTAGGTGAGATGGATGTGGATGTGGTTAATAGATGCGCTATACATATCATTTCATGAAGAGTATGCTATGGACTATACTGTACCGCAATAACAAGCTCTCGACCGTCCGCGCCGTCTTACTTGCATCGCATTCCCTTCTCACTCATCTGCGTGTGTGCGTATATCCCGTGCTCCGTCTTACTGAACCCGCCCTGACTTTACCTTACTGCTCACTGGCGTTAAAGGATGGTAATGTAATGTACGACGATCAGCAATTCTAATCAGTACTGTAGCGCCAGTGCAGCGAGGAGGGTGAGGAGATCTTCAGCTCGAGCATCATACACGGCACTCAATCCTTCCCAAGTTACCATCCTTTGTACTTCCTCCTGTCCTCGGATCGTCCGCCCGTCTTCGTCATACACAGAAACGAGACAGTATGATTTCATTGGGTACGTACTGGTCCCAACTCAAGGCTGCCTGCTAATGTACGTTAATCGGTCTGCATGCCTATCTCGACCATCCAGTACTGTACCCGCTATTAGGATCGACATGGAAAAGCATCATCACCGTCGTCATGAATCACACGGAGGCTAATTCGCTGGAAAGGTACGAAGGGAAGTATTCTTTCATTCTTCTTTGCTTCCTTTCGCTGCCTCGTAGTTTAATCATCCTATTCATTGCCTTCCCATCCTATCCCATCCGTAACCGATACCAACATCCAGCACAGCACAACACAGTACAGCACAGCACAATACGTGAAAGCGACGTCAAAACTCGGTCGGGATCTCCGTCATTCCATCCCATCCCATGATTCCTATCCCATTCGAATCCCCACTCCACCCAGTCATCCAGCCGTTGGAATTGCTGTTGGATAGCTAGTTTAACTTCATCCTTACTGCACTTAACTTATATTGAAATCCTTCTGGAATCTTTCCCCGGATACCTTACTGTACTGAGTAACCGAACTAAATTGATTTGATTGTGAAGGATAGAGATGCGAATAAAGTAGATATCCACTTTCCCATCCCCATCACAAGCTCAAGCTCTTATCTGGCTGCATGTAAACTTACAAGTATGTGATATGAGATGGTCTTGGCAGTTGGTGACGAGAGACGACCTTTGTTTACTGTACTGTGCCTTTTCTGTCTCGTATGTACTGCATTTTTCGAATTTCCGGCTTTAGACTAGAGTAATTTGAACATACTATCCAACCTCATAACAACAATCCCGTTATTTACCGTTGGGGGAGGGAAGGTAATCAGACTACCGCCTCAATAAACCCAAAGCATAAGTTACTCGGAGTGTAGCGCTTCAGTTTGAGAATATGCATCCAAGCATGCAATGCAAGTTACCTTTCCCCATTTCATTTCCATGCACCCGATGTCTCCATTGTATCAACAAGCCGCCGACCGGAATGTAGACCCGAGTGCGTCACTGCAATATCTTACGGTGTGGTTTCGATACTATGGGATGGAATGGTACGGTACGGTATGTATGGGCTGGAATGGCATTCTGATAGCGGGTAAGGTAGTTCGACGTGGTGGTACAGCGCAGTATTGAGTGGAGGTCCGCCGGGCGGTAGAGACTGAGGTAGAGGAGGTTGGGGATGGAGCTGGGGATAGGAAGGGAAGAGGTCGGTATGCACCCACGCACGCACGCACGCACGGATGGGTATCTGGCTATAGCTTGTTTGCGGGTTTGTGCTGTGCTGTGCTGTTTTGGCTGGGAGATGGGATGGATGTGGAGTGGAGGTCCGGCGGTAGAGGTAGGTCGGGGACGAGGTCTGTCGGCCGGGTCAATCACTGCGGGCCTATTCTGATGTGTTTGCGGTTTATAGAATTTGCTGTAGGACTCTCTTTTCACAGTAAGATCCAGATGAATGCATACAGAATAACTAAGACAAGGTTCCCCACAATATCTCCTTCCCTCTCACAAAGATTATACGGTGCATCCAGCCAGCCGCAGGGTGCCAAATCCCATTCCCATCTCCATCTCCAATCCCATTTTTGGATCTCGAGTTACTGATACGCGAGTGAAAGGAATGATTATTCCGCATTTAGTCATCCAGCTAGTTAGCTGAGTGATCCTAAAACCTGTCTTGTCGTGTGTTGTCTCTTCATTCCTGTCTGACCGTTTTCCTCGTCCAGGAATAACTACGCCATCCATCTATCTTCATCCTATAAAACTTTAATCCATACAGTGCATGCTATTCTATCAAAAGCAATGCTTGAAGTCTGGTTGATCTCTGATAGGATCCCCTCACATGAAAAAACTGCGCCGTATCGGAAGGATTCCGGATGGCTTCTGTACCGGTCGTCGGTTAGGTATGATGCGGTAGGGCGGGCAGATGGGCTATATTTAGACCCACTCTTACTATGTATGGAGGGGTGGTGAGTGTACTATGGCGTCTGTCGTTTATTCTGTAAGCTTGGGGAGCGACTTGTGCTCCTTTTGGGGAGGGGTGGAGGGGTTGCTATCTTGGGTGCTGGTCAGGGAGACGAGGCGCTGGAGGGAGGGGAGGTGGTTGGATGAGGAGGGGTTCGGATCATAGATAGGATAGGTGAGTATGAGTTCAGGTTCAGATCCGACGAGAATAGTTTCTCACAGGACTAGACAGACTAGTCTCCAATATCTATCTATACCTGGCATATCGATGTTGCATGAAGCTCGTTGTCTGCATTGCACTTTCAATTTTCTCATAGTCGATAACTTCACGGATGCTGGATGTGCTGTAAATAGATCATATCTGGACCCAGCAGCAAGTGATTGCAATCATCGAACTGTCTGGGTACGAGCAGTGGAAGGACGGTTCGACCGGAATAGTGAATCAATCATTGGGCTCCTCTATTGTTAGATAGACATGGTGCGGTGCAGTGCAAGTGACTGCTCGAAGGAAAGTCTCACTCGGAATGTTTTTGATACGGGATTTACGGTTTGCAAGTGGCGGCATGTTACATCTCTCAAGTCTAATACTTTGGAGAGTCCTGTGGAGTCTGTGAGGTGAATCGAAATGTCGGCCAGCATTGGAATCTTACACCGGCTCAAACCTTTTTGTTCCTGCAATAATCCCACTTCATGTTCATTTTCTGTATGATAGTTACGTCCTCACGCTGACTGCACACCTGGAACCAGCTGCACATGGAGGTCGTCCCATATGCACGAAAAGCTATGCTCCTCAAAGTGGACCTCTGTATGTACTTATTGAGGATTGTTCTCATATTTCCCAGGTTGACATGGTGTATCCTGGTTTCTGATATTGCAAACAACGAGCTGCGGAAGATAGAAGCTCATGAGGGAAGCTGTCCGCGCGGGGCGTCTTGCCGTATGGCAGCTATATCATCCACTGGCCACTTCCATCCTTTCCTCTGACCCTCCAGACCGGTCTATATATTGTCTCCAGAAACACGTCGGTGTTGGTCACTACGTGGTTGGGATTTTGTGGAATGGAAGGAGCCTCATCATCTGCCGAGAAGCACAATTCAGGTTTGCCCCTCTCCTCACTCACTCATCATCACACTTGTCTGGTCCTGTATCATTACGATTTACTGCATGGAAGATATTCAAGGGCAGTGATGCTTGTCTATAGTTCATCACTAGCATGAGCGGACACAAAGCACGAGTGAGCGGTTTGCTGGCTAGAGGATTCATGTACCCTGGGAGCTCTTGCGATGACATATCGCAAACGTTCTTTTGCCTGTGCGTCAATCAGCTCGGACATACAATTTACAAAATAGAATCATACATTTAATCATATCCATTCAACAACATCGTGATATCTTCCCCTTAATTAGTACGTACCGCCACAATCCCCTCAACGGTTCAGCCCCTCTCGCAGCCCACCTCCTATGACCCCTGGACCCATCGATTGCCTCGCTTGCCCCCCTTTTCTGTCATTTTCTTTCATTGTGGTTCCCATCCACATAACCAATATTCCCAGCCGGCCCTACCAAGCAAACTTTCCCCCTTCCCTGAAAAGAGTTCTAGAATCTACCCCACCCGTCCTACCCACTTATCCACCACAACCCACCAACCCACCCTATCGGCAAATGAACCAAAAACCGCTGCCGAAAGCATGGCTCTGCCACGAGCTTGCCTTTAGCTTTGGAGTATGACGAATGCAGCACTGTAAGTAGCACCGGTTCGTATTTCCAGGGTGCGGCACAGTACGTGTGTGCGTGCGTACGAGGTCGGGTCCTAGAGAGAGCAACTTTACTCTACCGCAGCGCACGCAGGCTAAGGTTTAGCTTAGCTGGGGGCGTGGAAAAAGACTAAGTTATCGAATTTTGAGATGGTACTGAAACATATGGAAACACACAGAATGCAGTCATACGGAGATCTACTTTTGACTTTCGCATTGCTTCTAGCTTTCTTCGTAAAAAGTTTGTTACAGTATCCAATCTTAGGGAACTCAATATATTGAGCGGCGTGTAGCGCAAAGAACTAGGCTGTGGGATGTGCCGCTGTGACCAATAAGATGGTATGAAAGGGGTAGCTTTTGGTTGGGATAGTTCCGTGTCAAGGTGCTTGCTGTGACGAAAGACAGGAACTATTCGAAACTTACGAACTGTACGAGACAAGGATGCCAAGATACGAGGTTCGACTTTGTCTTGGACGAGGAACTTGCCAAAGTAGCTTCTGGGACAAAGTGTGTATCTGTGAGGGACGATGTCACTTTGGGATAAGATAGCATGCGACACGACACGTGTAGCAGAAGGAAACTAACGTGCTCTTGCACACCCGGAACATACGGGATGGGATGGAGTGGAGGAGGGTACGTTCTGGCCACGAGGAGACCTCGTCGGCTGTGCAGTGTGCAACATTGAACATAAACAGATACGATATAGACTTTTTGCCGTGTGTCCGTCCGTCCACGAATGCTCGTGAAGTTGGCGAGCACAGTGCTGGATCCAATTTTAGCCCCCAAACTAATGGTTACATATTCCTGAAAGACTGATATTGACTTTGCTGGAGCTGGAGCTGCTCTTCACCGCAATTTCCTAGACGGACAAAGCGCACGCGAGGGAAAGGCTATCGCCCGAATCAAGATCGGCTATGATAAAAGATCCGCAGCTAGTTTTCAGTAGCAGATGGAGCCTGGAGGCAGGCATTTGAACCACTGCTGTCAGTGGCTCAGGATCAGGGCTCAGGAGAAAATAGTCTCGCCTTGCGAGGACCGAGACTCTTTGCGGCATGGAAGATACACTTGCTGGGACGCGGGTGCTCAGTGGACGGGATTCAGATGGAATTGATGTAATGGATCATCTGACAGATTTAGAATAGTTGTCTAAGCGTAACAGTGTAGCGTTCCACTGTGATGGATAGACAGCCTGCGCTGTCATGAATCGCTGGTACGATTGATTGAGAAGGCTGCATCGTGAAAGATGAAGTGTTCTTGCAGAAAAGACAGATTTGGTACGAAGTAGGCCGGCCTGCGGGATTTTTTTCGAGGTGGTCAATGGGAGTGAGTGGGGTGCATCAATTAGGGGACATTTTTTGGCTATCGATAAGGAAGCTCTTGTGTGGCACTGGTGGATCGATGGATCGATGACTGCTCAATGTGCTGCAAGCCTGCACACTGTATCGTACTCGGTCAAGCGTCATGTAGGACACGACGTCCAAGACTCCAAGAAGCTGCGTGCATGGAATATGTCTGCCGGAAAAATTGGGCGGATGTCTGCTCCAGCCTCCAGCTTCCAAGGGATTCTGACTCTACCTTCTCAGTATCATCCATGGTCCTCTGCAACCTGTCAAGTCCCAGCTCCTGCACTTACTCCCGCACAGCTGCTGCGTGTTCCAAGGCTAACCGGCAGAACCATTCGGCGCCCATGTTTATGCCGCATTGAGTGGATCAGCGAATCGTCGGTTTGCCTGCGCTTCCGTCGCATCTCGAAAAAGCAATTCATTCACAGAGACGCACCAACGAACGCTGTTGAGAGTTCCGAGCAACAACAGATGAAGGTATGGAAAGGCAGATCGGTGATGAGCTGACAAGGCTCTCGGGATTAAGAGACAAATTCGGTCCAATACCCGGGATGTGATAGGAACCGCACGATGTAACCACGTTTTCTTGCAGCCAACGCATGAAAACTTGTTTTTCCTTTTGCGAAAAGAAACTCTTCTCGTGGGATGTTGCATATCTTGCGCTTTTCGTCGGATTCTTGACGGGAAGGAGGCATTTTATGGAGCTCGGGTCGTTTCGATCAATCCAAGGTGCATCGCAATGTGAATTGCTCGCATGAGTCTCAGAACATGTGATTTCGGCCGCTGAGATTCTCGGGAACGGAGATTCTTGCCGTGTCACACGGGGAACTGTTTCATAGTTGTCGTCCTCGTTGTCGCTTGTGTCTCTCGTCCCAATCCTCCACTGCCTCGCTGTTGATAGGAATCCCACTGTTTGTTGCACGTGATGAAGCCATCGCGCTTGTTTCAAGGAGCTCATGTCCCAAAGTTGGGGGCAGTCTCCAGAAAGAAGGACACATCATTCAGTGTCATATATCTGGGTCCCGAGGCTAAAGTCTCCATCGCGTCGTGTCGTGGAAAACACTTGAATCTCACGTGTCAGAGACCTGCCCAACGGGACACGATCGTCCTGTGTGCCCAACGAGATATGACAAGATTTTGGGGGGCTTGTTCGATCTATATATATTTCTCCTGTTAGTCTATGTCAAGAATGAAGGCATTTCAAGCTTTGGGTCTTTTCGCCATCACATGAGTATGACTTTTGCCCTTAGTGAACCTCAATCCGAAAGGGAGCGGGCCGGATAGGAGATCATGGGGTATCTGATTAGGGCTTCGACCTGGGGTCATACAGTCGTCGGTCATGAAGACATTTTGGTGCGGTTCTTCCCTAGCCATTCGCTTGATCGAAGTGGTCTAGTAACAACCTGGTACCAAGAAGTGTACCAAACAGATTGAGACGGTTTGAGAATCGTTAACTGAGTAACTGGACAACTCGAGAGAGTGCAATCCTATGACACGTCTACTCCACTGCATCATCCATGTTTCCAATATGAGAAATGCATATTAACTGCTTGCTCTGGTCTTCCAAACTTGTGTGAAATCTTTTTACTATGGTTCTTACAATGAGACGACTCGCTTCGCCATCGTACCTTCCGTTTAGCAATTCGCCCTTAGCTCACCACACAACGATGTCAAAATATAGGATATTAGGTTTATTTGCTCTAACTACGGCATCGAGATGTCCTTAATCATTCAACGATTCTAATATATTTATTGGCAATTTCGTTTCGTCATCTTTCATTTATGTCAATAGTCCTTGATGTCGACGACATCTCCTGATAATTGACACAGCATCACTGGTATTCGAGCTGTCTCTGAGACCGCAGTTGGTAGATGACTCAAAGTCACTGCGGTGGGAACTCTTCATATCAAGAATATATCGTTTCGTCGACTCATTCTCTTGACCGATCTCCCCGGACTCACTTAATACCCACAACCTCATCCACGTCAAGTTTCTATCCCGTCACCATGCCCCCAGTAGAAATCGGGCAGGACCCGAAAATCCTGGCATGGGCACACGAAACCTACATCGACGAGCCATCCAATATCACCGAAGACCTCCCCCCATTCGTAGCCGCCACTCTAGTCGAAACATGTCGAAAATTCATTCCATCACGACAGCCACCACCGCAAGACACCGAGATAGTAAATTTCGAAATGCCTTTCCGCGTAACATTCGGCTGCGACGAAGACGGCGAATACGTCCGCCTCATACGAGACGTGGGCGTTGCATGTATGACTGTAGAAGATGGAAAAAGAACCGATCTAAAAATGCCGTTGAAGGAGCTCCCCAACGATGAGAGGAACACGGGAGAAGGGCCGAAAAACGTCTATCTGTATACCCCGCGGCCGGAGATTACACATCTATACAGTTACAGTCCCAAGACTGGGATGAAGCCAGTTCCTCTCCCGGAGTATTTGCTTCTTCAAGAGCTGATTTACTGCCGGACAACGATCGATACTTATTTCACTGAATCGGAGAGAGCGAGAGAGATGCGCAACAACATACGGCGTGATTTGGACAAGAGCTCTCCGGTATTCCAGTGGAGGATTTTGGATCTTCATAAGCGCAAGCCAACACTGTCATGTTCTCCAGAGGATGCCGAGGCGATCAAGAAGATGTGGCAGTGGCAGTGGCCCGAGGACCCGGTTTTTACAAACAGACATAGAGGCGGAGATTTCACCAGGAGATACATAGAGAAATACAAAGCGAAAAGGGCGGTAGTATCACCGAAGGAAGGGGTAAAGGCCGTAATGTCACCAGAGGAAGGACACAGTAGCACAGGCAGACCAAACGAGGAGGATGATTTTGAGGTCGATTGGATAAATCGAGAGAGACACGTTGAGTGCATATTGATCTACCGAACCCAAGAAAGCGACCTAGTAGCGTCGAAGGGCCGTAAGAGAAGCCCGAAAGAAGACTACTTGATCTGCATAGCTAAAAGTTTGAAATCTAGGATCACCACTTGAGCGGAGAAAGTCTATACTATCACAGATACGGAGTATGGCTACGGTAGTGCGGTCAGAGGAGGGCGAGAGCGTAAGACCACGAAGGCCCAGAAGGTTGGAGAGAATACGGAGCTTCTTTCTACCGGGAAGAAGGATTCAATCGGCTTGAGTTCAAACGGCAGGGAGAGGAGCTGTAGGAGGTCAGTACTATGATCACTCTGAACTTGGCTTTGACTAAGGATACGGACAGGTTCTCGAATTGCACGATACAGCAAAAAAAGGAGTTGGGGTTGAGGTTCGGCGTTTAGGAAGGCACGGATAGAGCGGTAATACCCTAGACACTAGTAGCAATACATGGGAAACATAGAGGGGCACATAGGAAGATACCTAGAGGGGCACTTAGAGGGACAGCGTTTGAGTTCACTGTAGAGTATACAAAATCTTTCAACAGCGTCAAAATTCTCACATTCATGGTCTTGATGAAAACGCCTACAGTGCTGACTACGTATCGTATGAATAAAGCTTCTTCACACTAGACATCACATGAAATATCCGGGCAGATATCCGAAGAAATGCATAGGAGGCTGCAAAGAATTCAAGGTCGATATAATCCAGAGACAAGCGCAAACGCATTAGACGAGCCCGGCAGTAGGTGGCGTCTGAGATGACTGCCGAGTCTTACGTTGCGTGCAGTGCGTTAGCGGGACAGTGGGGAACCACTAAGCATATCTGGGTGTCGATATGCTTGGCATGATATCCTCGCGGAGGTGAAGAAAATAACAGAACCCGCATATGACGGTGGGAGAGATATGCTTACTAGCCTGTCACATCCCAAATATAGCTGTGTGGCATCCACAGGATCATGAACCACCTGGATAAATGCAGGTCGTAAGGGAATTGAAAGATGTGCAGCAATCCTTGTGAGCAGCTACTATCAAAGGTTACTCCAACGAAGTCGGTAACAGAGCACATAGAAATTGATGGGCGATTGGTAGCCCAGGGGCACAAAGCGCAAACCCAAGACAGGAAGCAGTTCGCAGTCCAGATGCAAATATTGCGAGATGCACAAAAGCTCCCTTTCCATTTCTCTTATGATATAACTGAACACGATAGGTTGGCCGATGTGGGCTAGATTGTTACAAGGAAATCGCCGATTAAACTAAGTACAGTTAACTCGCGAATGACCTAAATGATAGCATCCTTGGTCCTTGATCATCTGGGAACGCATTCCCACGCACTTGGTTGATTACCTCCTGAACCAGAATACTGTTCAGGGACTCCTTGGGGCTGACCTTGATAAGGCCTAGGCGGCTATGTGGCTGTCCTCTTTCATCGTCAGCATATATGCCTCACCAAAAAACGATGGAAGTGGTTGGGAAATGACTCCAAAAGATGCAGCAAGGTGAATGGAGGTCCAAGCAATGTGCAACGGCCCAATCGGTGTCAAAGGGGACTCTCTAGGATCCAGTCAATATACGATCCAAGGTACGGAGAGCCTGGGAGCACCATGGATGTCGCGAGAAGAAATAAAAGCCCTGAGGCTCTAGTTTGCTGCTTCTCTCGTGTGGACAAATCACAATATTTTCCTTAAAGTCATTCTGGAAATATCCACCTGGACTACGATGATATACCGTGTTTCACGGCATACCATCTCTCCAGGGCAGTGTCCCAATGCGCTTGCACGTGGATCCAGCGGGGCCCTCGGGATGATACAAACTGCTCTGATGCAAGGACGGAGGATGGGTGAGGCAGACGGACAGAGTATAAAATAGCTCTGAGAGAGTGGCCTGATTCCTGGACAACTTGGTTCAGGTTATATCCGATACACGGCAGTCAGTGACAGGCATAACCCAGCACGGAGCGCAGACAAGGCGCACAAGTGAGATTTCAAGTCGTGCTTGCGAACAACTTCTTCGACGGTTAAACACTGAAGACAAGCAAGTGTACCGGACTGACCAACCGGGACGCCGAAATTGCTTGGTCAAAGATGGATGAATGCGAAGGCATTGCCAACCAACGAGCTCCGCCACACCAGGCTGATGCTTACCGTTCGAGGCAGCGAAGGCAGCGATGCGTGCCCAAACAGGAAATGTTGAACAACTTTGAGATATGCAACAAGAAGACGATGCGCAATCTAAAGGCAGTCGTAACCGTATGAAGCTGTCCTAGAAAGGAAATGCAGATCAATTTCAGACGTGCAACACGAACGGTAGAGTTGGATCTGGACATGGCTATAACCAGCTGATGTTGGTCTGGAAATGGAATGTTGATCAATCTCAGATGTGCAACACGGAAGAGGTGTTCGAGTCTAGACACACCTGTTCTTCTATTGTAATCTAATATCGACCAGAAGAGGGAATGATTGTTCGTGAGAGATGCAACAAGAGTGGTTTGAACGGCGGGAAGAAGGAGCACAGAATCTTAATTGAGGTAATCTCCGCACGTCGATCCGTCGCTGAGGTCTGCAACGAAACTGAAGACGGAAGTGCTTCGACTCTTCGAAGAGGAAAGGTACGAAGGCATTTTCCGAAAGTGGAATTGATCGAAGATGATCAAGCGATGAGGAGTGCAACAAAAAAGCAAAGCCTAGGTCTAGCCTCGCCGACGAGGAGAATCCCACCAAAAGGGGAATTTCCGGTAGACGATCAACAGTTTTGAGATATGCAACAAAAGATACAATCCTCTTCAATTCAATACAAAGGCTTGCAGTATCAAACGACGAATGTCCAGAAGTAGAAGTGGAAGTAGGAGATCGCGCGCAGAGATGTGCAACATACGGCAGCTCGTACGTTCTGGACTGCCAAAGACCGCTTGGAAAGATCTACAACAGTACGATCATACACCCAATACAGTAATATCGTCTAGCTGATCATCCATCAGACATGCAACAAAGGCGTTCCAAGGCTTGAAAAGGCATCCGAGGAGACGAGTTACAGAGTTTCTGCGGCCTGATGTTGGTACGAGGGAGCAAAATGATCTTCAAATAATCTTAGGATGGCCTGATTTCTGGTTGATTTGGTGGAGTCTAGACTCCCCTCGCTAAATGTTTCCTTGCTTGCTCCGTTGGTGGCTGTGTATTATGCAATAAACCACCCAATGATTGCTGACCCGAAGGACCTAGGGCGGTCTTGATCGACGGGTGAAAAGTAAAACTCACCTGTTGAGGTTGGACTCTGCCCTAATTTCGAATTAATTGCGATATGCAACAAAACTTGCTTGGATAATTTACATCAAATGACTTGCAGACTGTGTGTGGTCGAAACTGGTTATGTTGTGGTTGGTGTGGACCGATTTGCTTCAACTATAGCCGAATGAGGATATATTCTTGTCGCTCCCGATCCGAGTTTCCCGGATCAGCTCCCGTGTTTGCCGTTTAGTGTCACAACTCACGGGTGCCACGGCATACTAAAGCACTCTACGAAGCACCGTCAAAAGGATTCAGTAGACTCAGCATGACTGAAAAACCGCGAGAGACCTGCTCGGCAAGACTCCTGAGTGGGAGCATGTGAAAGTATGGGCACGTGAATAAATGGTATTCACGTGAGACTGGCGGGATATCCATGGATCTTCTGTAGCTGTGCAGAGTTACACAGTACACCAGTCACTAGCAGGATGGCGAGCAGGGGCGTGAGTGAAGTAGTATGCACCAATTAAGTATATCCATTCTCGTTATGCACCACCGGTCTACCTTCCCCCATGACTGTGGATGATGGTTTGCAATCACTGTGGTGTCCCTGACCACCAATTCGCTCAGCCTGATGACCCGAGTCTCTAGTCCTGTGTAGTACATAGAATCACAATCCAACCAGCCCTCACCACCCGGGCACCTGAACAAGTTCGAGGTTACAAGCCGCTATCCCCCAAAAGACGACAATTCCAAGCAAGTATCATATTTCGAGGAGGGTGAGTCGGTGAAGATCAAGCTATCTTTAGCTTGATAAACTGAGGAGTGAAGATGCTGAACCTGTTTCCACAGTATGTCTTCGAATAAATCCCGTGAGTTGGCGCTGGCATATATGATATTCGCCAATATTGATGATTATGTCCGTTCTCTTGGAAGATTGGATTCGCTGAGGTCGTTAGACAATGTTGAGCATCTGTTAGTGACCACCTGAAAGAACTACATACCTGTATTAATGTGTCGTTACAATTTTCCAAACATGGATAAGTAATGATGTATGCAGTCGTCTGTGTTCATCGTGAATTATCGTGCCTTGGGCTTTCGAATGACGACCTTTGTGCCTTCCAGTTGCCAGCCCACCCCGTAATTCTTTGCCAGAGATGCCCATGGTGTATCTGTAAGTTGTTCCAGAGAAGCCAAGTCGATAGTAAGATACGTTTTCCCGATCGACTTCAAAGCATGCAGCTTCATCTCATCTTCCGCGAACTCCATGATCTTAGCTTTATGTCCATCCACGCCTCTTTTTATCCTCCAGAACAGGAAGTAGTTGTCATGAGCTATGGCTCGTAAAAGCGAATCCACCGTCGTGTCTCGAAGCCCAAGTTGGAGCTTCACAGAGAAAGCCTTTGCCAAGTCCCTTTGCCTGCAAGCGAAATCTAGTACTTGATATCCGGCGAACTCCTGGAGCTCAGTGTTCGAGAGCGGGTGGACTGGGTGCATGACTTGTAGTAGATGGCGCATCGCTGGATGGTATGATTCCCAGTGCTTCAGCAGTATCGAAAGCCGTATACAGAAAATGTACGCTTGAATTGAGAAGTCGTCCACCCTCTTCGAAGCCACGATACCCTCTCTAAGTTTCCTCATTCCCATTGTTATCGCGTCTAATTCGTTACTAACATCGGCTTTGCTATTTGGAAGATCGGACGCCTTAGGTATAACCTCGTTCTCGTTCTCTTTCGATAAATCAAGTTGGGCTAGTCGTCTATGTAGCTCATCTCCACGCACAGCGCTTGAGCAGAAGACCTTATACCGTTCGACTATTTTCTCGTAGAAGCGTTCTTGTGTTTTATAATCGAGTAACCTGGACGGATAGTAAGTAAACAAACAGACTTAAGAGATGGTAAAATGACTGACTGTGCGTCGCCTTTTGAACGCAGACCCATCTCCTCGAATATGTCCTGATTTGCAGGCTTCAGCCTGCTCCATGATGGATTTCGTCCTCCCTTGGCGGACATCGAAGGAGAAAGACGGCGAGAGGGTTGTGGTTGTCGCTGGCTGTAAGTCGCGCTGTATGACGAGGTTCCCGCTCGCAAGTACCCCTCCAATAGCGATGCCGCTTTAACGATCCCGGCGCCTGGGAAGGAAGTCCCAACGTCTTTTTGATGAACGAAAGCGAGCGGCTCCACAACTTGTTCAGCAAACCGGTCTCCATGATGGTTTTACGAATCCAGTATCATGCCGTTTGGTTATCTCACTGTCTTTATATTACATACCTTGATTTCATCAGTTGATGAACACATAAACCAAACCAGAACTGTACCTTTAATACGAGCAATATGTCGGTTCGCGAACGCCAAAGAAGATCTTCAGTCAGTGAGACTCTTACGGAGACTGCCAAAATAATCGAAGGAAAAATTGAAAGTGCTCTGACAGTCCTCTGGGATGATCTCCCTTCATGGCAACAAGACAACCAGTACATCCATTCAGGCTACCGGCCAGCATCGGGATCATTTCAGAAGTCATTTGCTTCTCTGGGTTACCTGCACAATGAGACCGTCAACATTTTTTCTCACCTAATTGGAGCCCTGGTATTCACACTGTCCGGCGGTCTCCTCTACACCACGATCAAGCCGAGATATGACACAGCAGAGAAAGCAGATATTCTTGCCTTTAGTTGCTTCTTTGCTGGAGCTGCGCTGTGTCTTGGTATCTCTGGGACTTATCATACTATCTCCAATCATTCTCCAGTGGTTGCAAAGTTTGGCAACAAGTTGGACTACTTGGGAATCGTATTTCTCATCACTGGTAGCAATATTCCCAGTCTCTATTATGGGTTTTACTGTCACCCTCATTTGTTCGAGTTCTACGTCACAATTGTAAGTAGCATTGCTCTATCCACGTTTTCACTGCTAATGTATGTTTAGACGAGTGTTCTTGCAGGAGTCTGCGCTGTCGTTGTCATGCTGGAAAGATTTCGAACACCCGCTTGGAGGCCTTATCGAGCTGGTGTCTTCGTCGCTCTAGCATTAGCTGGTGCTGTAATTCCAACCTTGCAAGGCGTTGAGATGAATGGATTCACTGCGATGCGCGAGAGAATGGGGCTGACCTGGGTATTATTGGAAGGTTTTCTCTATGTTCTCGGTGCTTCATTATACGCAGTAAGATCTCTAAAGTACTTGAACCAAATGATATTCTGACACGTCCCAGGCTCGCTGGCCTGAACGCTCATCACCAGGATCGTACGACATATTTGGAAGCTCGCATCAGATCTTTCACATGCTAGTCCTCGCAGCCGCGGCATCTCATTTGTATGGATTGACCGTAGCATTCGACTTCCATCACAGTATTCTCGGCCCAAGATGTTGAGGTGCATGCTGTGAAGGCTACTGGACGCCTATAAGGCAAAACCGTCTCAACAACCGCTACCATCAGAATCTCATACGTAGGGCGGCACGTCCAACTTTCCTAATGGAGCAAGGTACCAGCCCACAACGGATATTTTAGAACTAAGCTGCGCATTCTGGCTGCGTGAACCTCTTGCAGGTAATAGAGTGAATCATAGCAAGCAATATCCCATAGATTATGCTATAGAGGAGGAGGTGTGTCCGCGAAGTGGTCAAGCTACACGGTATTTTTAGCGGACAGACGTTCAGATATGGAAAGTCAACATAACTGGGACATAGAAATAGATGACACAATAGATTTCATAATCTTGCATATCTTCCACTTGCTTGCATCAAGACATCATCTTCATACAATATCAGAACGTTATAAAACCCCATTTCCAAAAATAGAAACCCGGTCAAAAGTACCTCGGCGTCGGGTCGGTAAACCCAAAGAAAACCTGGGGAAAGCTTCCCCACACCCCAATGACCTTGCTCTATTTATCAACAACTCTCGTTTATACCGCATCGATGTCTCCTCAGCATCGCATCTCCTCTTACTCACAATTACTCACGTCACAATGGCATCCCGCATAGCACAAATCGCCTCCCATCTCAATTTCCCGCGTGGTCTCCTCGCCGGCCAAGTAGCTATCATCACTGGTTCCGGCCAAGGCATTGGAGCGGAAACTGCCCGATTGTTTGCGAATGAGGGCGCGAAGGTTATTATTTCTGATATCGATGCTGGTGGGTCTTCCTATACCAATCTATACGAATCTTTAAGCTGTAAGACTTCTCTAACATCTCATCGAAAAACAGCAAAAGCACAATCCGTCGCAGACAGCATCAATGCGCAGGGCAGCGGACGAGCCCTCGCAGTACCAGGGGACATGTTAGACGATGCATATATACCCGAGCTGGTGAAGAAAGCGGCGGAGTTCGGGAACGGAAAGATCCACATCATTGTCAATAACGCGGGGTATACATGGGACGGGGTAATCCACAAGGTCAGTTTGAGATGAACCGCAATTGGTACTGGCAAGCAGAGCAGAGCAGAGCGGATACAATTTTCGGCGATCAAGGATCGTGAAGAGACCGAGAGCAAGCACGACGAATACAGACAGCTAATTGAACCCTCGCGACACTAGATGACTGACAAGCAATGGAACAATATCCTCGCCCTCCACAACACCGCCCCCTTCAAACTCATCCGCGCCGCCGCGCCCTACTTCCGGGTCACCGACGGCGAGCCACGCTGCATCGTCAACATATCATCCACATCCGGCGTGCACGGCAACGCAGGACAAGCCAACTACGGGCTTGCGAAAGCGGGGATCAACGGGCTGACGAAAGTGATTGCGAAGGAATGGGGCCCGAAATTCGGGGTGCGGGCGAACTCGGTTGCGTTTGGACATATTCTGACACGGCTGACGGCGGCGAAGGAAGAAGGAGCGTTTGTGACGACTCCGGATGGGGAGAAGATTGAGTTGGGGATACCGAAGGGGAAGGGTAGTCAGAGGGAGGGCGCGAATAGTGATATTCCATTGGGGAGGGCGGGCACGGCGGAGGAGGCGGCGAGGAGTATTTTGGCGGTGGCGAGTCCGTTGTTTGGGTATGTGACAGGGCAGGTTATTATGGTTACTGGGGGGCGGAATATGTAGGTATGTATATATATGTGGTGAGCATGAGTTAGGTATTTAGGTTGCAGGCGATGCTTGTGATGCTTTTGATGATTGTGATGATTGGGATGAGTTTGATAAGTTTGATGATTGAGATGAGTTTGGATGATTGTGATGATATACTGTTCATATTGCATTGCAGTGAATATATCTACAAGACAGTTTTCCAAAGCCGCCTGGTCATCCGTCTAAACTCCAAGAACTCCGTTACCGAATATTTTCTCCACAGCCAAACAGAACGTTATACCGCCATAACCAAGCCCCCGCCTAGCAAACTGCACCTTCCCAAACCATCCAACATCCAACCCCCCCCCACTCATCATCTAACCCCCTCACTCATCCTTCACTCCCCTCTCTCTTCACTCTACCCCTTCATCTTCACTTTCTCCCTCCATCTTCATATTTCCCCCCTCTTCCTCCCTCTTCAAAGCCCACAACTTCTCCTCCAGTTCCCCCGCAAACTACACCCAACAGTTAGCCAAACGTCACTTCCCCCCTCAGTAACTCAATTAATACTTACCTCCTCCCTCTCGCTCCTTCTCTCCGAATTCATCTTCTTCCGTCGGTCCCTATATTCCGCATCCAAGCCGAGTCACTTGGCCTCTAAGAACTTCTTTACGTCGTCTTCTTCTTCGGTTTTGACCGGAGTCGAAGCCTCCTGCTTGATGGGTGGAGATGGAGGTGGAGTCGGAGAAGGAGAAGGAGGTGCGGGAAGCCAGTAACATGGCAGCCTTAAGACCGAGGTAGTGGAGTGAGGACGCGGCGGGGGAGTAAGTTCGGGGTGTGTGGGAATTGAGTACATGAGTTGGGGTGGGTAGGGGGTTTGCGGTGGATGTATGACTTGAGGTAAATCTCCGACTTGGGATGGATCTGTGTCTGGGTTTGGATGTCTGACTTGAGGTGGTGCAACAGGAGCACTGCTGCCCAGCACTCGACCGCTTCGTAGACGGACCATTGTTGGTAATGAAAGATATTATAGATGTCTATCTTGGAATGAATTTCTAACTGGCGTTGGATGTTCGACTTGAGGTTGTGCATTTTCAATAACTATTCCTCTCAGACCAGATATAAATACTACATCAGATAACTCAGTCCATATGCAAATCACCGGCAAGCGTACTTTGCAATAATTGGGAAATTTTCAGTTCTGGAGTTTAACAGTAGTGTTGTACCAACGACGTTTACCAGTTGATCCAAAACAGCACTGCAGGAAAATCCAATCCATGAGAAGCAACATTTTCAGATTCCGTTCTCGCTGATGTAATGATAGCTGTGAATATATAATTTGTAGCTAGAGAGTGATTGAAGCAACCGTTTTCTTGAGGTTATATAACTGTCTCAATATCTCGTACAAAGTAATTCTAGTTGTCCTGTGAGCTAACTGCCGCTAAGTGATTTGGAGCAGATCACCAAATCCTGTAGCCAATCAAAAGACCTCGAGATCTGACCCCGGATTATCTGGTAGTGATTCTGTAGGGCTGAAGTCTAAAAAGATAGTGCCAGGAACGCTTCACCACATAGCTAAGCAGAGAGCTTCATCTCACGTGACTGGCAAGTAAACATCACATGCTTTCAGTGATCTTCCATCCACCACCGGTAAAGTCTCGCTTGAGAACGGTGTCTCATTCAATCAGAGAGGGACCGCTTTTCCTCTTTCCCTTGTTATTTGGCACATATTCCGCCAAGTCGTTGCTGACGAAGTTCTTGGGATTCTGCCGAAATTATCGCCCTGCAATCCCTTTAGTGAGCTTGGCAATTGCTTGAACTTCTGGGCCCAAGAAAATATCTCCGCCTTAAAGAGGGTACGAACTCTTGGATAAACTCGTATCTTCGTTGTCGTTTGTAAGGCAGCGAATATCAGGTATTCCTGCCCCGCAAAATACTGCTTGTCGTTGTTCATGGCAGACTTGGCGCTCTCAAATTGCTTCGGATTGGTGGAATGCCTTTCATCCCAAGGGAGCATCGTCAAGCTTATTAAGAGTTAGAGAAAATTCAAATGTCTTGGTTGATGTGGGCTATACTAATGCTTGACCACTGCCATCCTGCTCAGGCCTGTCTTCGGACTGTCTACGCTGATATTGTGCTCTGCCTCGTAACATCCAATCCGTTGAAATAACACCAATTACGATAAAATAAATCACGCTGATATAGTTCATACCTGCTACACATAAGGAAGAATCTTAGTATGGGGATAACTGTATAACTTACTGGACGTTGTAACTGGTATGTGGACAGGAAATGAGAACCTGTGTCAAGATTCAGTAACATACGTGCGTGGTACGGAAGTGTGTGGAGAACCTACATCACAAGAGCGAACATCGTCCAACATATCGTAACCAGGTTGGCGAGAAATCCAAAGTTTCCGAGCCAGAAAGGCCCATGTGGGAGCTTGTTCCGTCCTTTCTTCAACATGCAAAGGAGAGGTATCGTGTAAGAGAGGTAAGGGAGAACGATGCAACCAATGACCATGCTTGCGAGATGTTAACATATGTGAATATGGCGACGACGAAACTGAAGATAACTTACCTATTGAAAGCGGTAGTAGATACTAAGTAGAGACATCCTAAAATGGAGACGACTGTAGGAGGATATTAGAACAATCGTCTACACTGCCCTTAAAACACGAGACTTACTTGTCGTACTTAGAATATGTGCCCGAAGTGGAACATCCAACCTCATATTAACTTTTGCAAACGATTTATGCAGAGGAATGCCTCCATCCCGAGCAAAAGTCCAGCAAAGTCTGGACTGCCATGTATGACAAGCAATTAAACAACCAATGCCCGTAGTCATGATGAGTGACTCAAGAACGATTGCCCCAACCTGATGACCCAGGGCTTGGTGAAAGAGTTCAAGGATAGGAACTCCAGTCGAAGTGCCAACCACCGTTGCGAAGTCATTCAGACTAAAGAACATCGCAATCACAAAGAGCCATGCCGTGCCAAAACCAATCGCAATGGTCGACAGA
Source organism: Rutstroemia sp. NJR-2017a WRK4 (assembly GCA_002946385.1). Classification (NCBI taxonomy): domain Eukaryota; kingdom Fungi; phylum Ascomycota; class Leotiomycetes; order Helotiales; family Rutstroemiaceae; genus Rutstroemia; species Rutstroemia sp. NJR-2017a WRK4. Next base: position 42,746 of record NJPR01000069.1, read on the forward strand.
ATGGCGATGGGTATCACAACCTCGGGTCGGTGAACTTCTTCTGCTAGGTGCACAGCGCTATCGAGACATGAGAAGGCCCAATTTGTGTTTACTAGGCCAACAATGAATGCAATGGTGTTGTTCGGCCATCCCGTGTTGTTGATGAAGGTCGCAAATACGAACTTGGCAGACTCGTGGGTTGGGGCACTCGAAGGCACGGTAACCAAGATAATAGCAAATGAAATTAGAGATATGTAGAGTGTAGCGGTTCCAATGGTCGGCAGCACTCTTCCATAGCAATTGAACATGAAAGCAAACACATTGACGCATTGATATCCAACGAAAACATGCCATTCGGAGATTTCACTTGCGCATATTAGCCTCAGGTCCAGTGATTGACTCCCGGAAGACTCACAAAGTGGGATGACTTAATTGCCAGCAGCCTACGCCTGCGGTTGCGACCGCCAGAGAAACACTTGCTGACGCGAAGATCGACCCAGCCCATGCAAAATAGCCCGTTACATACGATAGAAATCTTGCGTATCTCTTTGGCGCCAGCTGCATGGTCCAGAAATGTTGTCCCGCAGCATTGGGCATTGCACTCGCCAATTCGGACAGCGAGCATCCAATGCAGATGGATATAAGCGCGATTAGAGGTATCCCATACACAAACAACGCGGGACCACCGGAGTCGATGCCGGTTATCAAAGCACTAGAGATCCCGAACCACGAGTTTGTGATGGAGAAGCCCTCCGCCAATATCGACCACACGGTGAATTTACGTCGCATATCATGGGTGCCGGCCACCTCATCAAACTTCGACCTCTCACTGCCGATGTTCGGACCGTGAATTCTCGCGTCGGCGATAGAATCATCATCTTTGGGGATATTCATATTGCTTCGGATGGATATGAAGAATGCGTGACTTCTTCACAGAGTTTGCCAGATGGTGAATGTCGGCTGATGGATGTTTTGCGAGTGTCTCAGAGGAACAGTCAGCACTCAATGCTGGCGATATCCTCACTTGGCACCAAGTTGCCAAATCGTCCGTCGCAGCTGTGGACAAGAAGAAAATTGGATGTTATCCCTTGGCAGCCGAGTCAAGAAAATTTGTTTATTTTTGGTGGACGATGTTCCCGTTCACTGCCTTGGCATGAAACACCCAGAGATTTGCCGTTTCACAGCCCCTGTTGGCTCTGTGTATGGACTTTGCCTCCCTTTGCACCTCAGACGACGAATTGCTGCTTCAGGGGTAGAAGAAAGGCCAAATATGAAGATGAGGATGATGATGTCTGTGTTCTATCGTTATCGCTGGACATCTCGATCTGGTAATTTCGTCCAGCACTTACCCACTCTTAGTTGATAGGAGAAGGGGGAAGGTTTGAGACATGATGGTGACAGATAAGGGAGTCCTCAATTCACAGATCTTATCGCTATCATCGTTCAAAGCAGCGAAACGAAAATTCCATCGGCCTACTCATATGTAATGTAAATGTTTCGCCGAAACCTTCTCGCTGCGAGGTCGGCATGACTTCGAAGTCATCCCGACCGACCAGGACCCGGTTTTCCTTTCAACCAATCATCGCGGCGACGGTAATGAACTTCCACGTGATCATAAACGACGTCGTGTATCCAACTTTTCCGACGTACTATTATCACGTCGAAAAGACGAGATGGAGGATCGCGGTCGATATGTTCCACAAGAGCGAAGTGGACTGACGGCGTTGTGCGACGAGGGAATGAAGAAGCATATCATTCGGAATGAGCTGCAGAAGTTTCTGCTTCAGCCACGGATCGCTGTCCGCGAACATCATTTTGCATGGCTGGATATTTGCCGGGCGATAATCCAAATAAACGAGGCGCGCAGTTGACGATTCAATTGATTTATTTTTTATTTGAGCGTGCCAGATAAAGGCTGTTTGGCAACGTCAAATCCCTACGAGTAAAGACAGTCTCTCTTGGGACGCGATCAGTTTTTCGTTGGTGAAGGTTTTTTATTGTTTTTATCCTAAGCAATCTATTTTTCCAAGTGGTTAGTAATGAGATACATGCATCTACTTCCATAATTTCCCAGACACAGTCCATGTTCCAACACATTTTCCCTGAACTCCATCTACCCAGAATCATCATCTCCAACTCCTTGAACTCCCTCTACCAAAAATCATCATGTCCAGCTCCTCACATGTCCACTGCGTTGCCTTCCAGAATGAACAGTATCAATTTAGTCAAACCTATAGTCTGTACGACAGCCAAGTCTATGGCCCCCAATCGTACTCCCATTCTCCTCGCGTCAGCCTGTGCGCGTACCTGCAATCTTCGTTCATGGTCCCGATCAAAATCAAACACCCAAGCGTCCTCCTGCCTCGTGCGTCGTCTAGCTTCTCTCGATCCCGCCAACCAATAGGGTTTCTCAATGGTCAGCTTCTTGAACGACTCGTTAGTAAGCAGCCAGCTGACGATGATTCCGACGTTGAGAGCCAACTGCACGGAAGACGTGTGAGTATCCATGTTCGTGAGAATAGCCAAGTCCTCGTAAGTTATCACCAGGTTTTGAATTGACGACCACTTCCACATTTGCTGTCGGTACGCCCGTAGGTGAGCTCGTACCACGGGGGTCTCTTCGAATGGGACATCATGGGTTTTCTACAGTCGGATATTCCATTCCAAGCGGCGCCGTGAATGCAAGACTCCATGAAGTTCATCTGAATTGATGTTTTGTTCGGTAGATAGCGCGAGTGTAAGGCCCGGAAACATGCGAGTTGCCATGTTGGAAAATGCGTCCATATAGATGACATCGGTATCGGGACTGAAACGAAATGTTGAGAGGACAGGAGTGGGATCTTGGTAGATACCTGGGAACGGAATGGGGAGAACGTTGAGAGTGCCGGAGAACTTCTTAAGGGCGAGCTTACGAGAAAGATAATTGACTTCGAGTAAGGCTCTGCTGCCTGTTCTGGCCGTGGAGGATCGATCCTTGTGGACATAGTACGCATCGTTGAGTAGATTGGCGGAGAGACTGATGTCGTCGGGCTCGTGGGCTTCTAACATGTACTCGAAGATCATGATTTGGAGGTCGGTTGAGATTCCGTAGAATGGTTTGGAGGCAGACACTGGGCTGGGTCGTCGCTCAATGGGCCATGATGCAATCCATGCTTGCGTCGCAGGATCTGCAGTCCTTCGCTTTCTCATGTTCCTTTGCGCTTTTGTTGGCCTACTCTTAGGCATGATGATGGTAATGTTATTGGTATGTGTAAAGAATGGCTTAAGCTTAGAGTGGAATATGTATGAATAGGAGGGATGTATATCAGGTGGAATATGTATGAATAGAAGAGATGTATGCCAGGTGGAATATTTTGGGTAGATTCAATACGGAGGATAAATATATACATGTTTCGCGGAAGAACTCATAAACAATACCAGTCCAAATGAGAATTCCTTCTCAGTTTGTATATGAATCTCGCTAGGTGAGGGGCTAGCTTTGTGGTCCGGATTCGTCGTAGCTAGTTCATACACTAATGAGGTGACCCTCGCCAGCGTACGGATTCATGCTGAAGACGTTACAAGCAATCCCAAGGACGTTCATTGATCAAAGTCGAATACATCTACTCATCAGATAGCTTGTGGCAACAACACTGGAGTCTGGAGCCTGGGAATTTGGGGAGTGCCCTTGGTTAACTTCACCTCAATCTCTACTCAGCACCTGCATCAAAGCTACAACAACAATGCATCCAATTAAACAACAGTTTAACGGAAACTAGCTCAGTACAACCAGTACCAAGAAGTTGCTGCGACTGGAGTCTGGAATGCAAATCTAGGCACCTGATCCCTCGCTCGTCCATGTCTACTATCCTACAGACAAATATCCGCATATGTCAAGTGAGAACCGACGCAGAGATGTAGAAAGTTACCCAGGCAAAAGTACCAAATCACTTGCACGCCATTCAAATCCAGCACGCATCATCAATTGCACGAGATTATAATGAGAAACACATCTTTCATTAACGATCAAATCCACCCCTTCCAGGACCTTAACGTAGTATGCTTCCACCAATAGAGCTGCTAATTTCCACTGCTGATAATGCTGTAACCCGCAACGCAAAGGCCGAGGAACCACCAGTTCCGTGCAAGAATTTCTTGCAAGGACCCCTAAGAGCATACATCCAGTGCTGCGAGCGCATCTTCCATATGTAGCTCTCTCAGAAAAATGGTATCAAATGGTGATGATCTAAGTCTGTAATCACCCCGTCGCCTCAATCAATTGTTTATTTCCCAGCAGTGACCTTGGCCCAGTTCTTCGAGTAAGACTGTAAGCCTCGCTAGTTGAATTGCTCAGTATCCTAATGCCAATGTGTAAATAAACGTCTCATATTCGTCTGGAGGACTGCCGATTGCTCAGTGGTGAATTGATACAGAACATCAATAATAGCATCTGTAATGGTATCTCGGCCATCCTCGCCAATCCCGTCAATTTTAAGTGTTGTCGAAACTCCATAGAGCCAGAATTCGGGCTTGACTGGGCTCCAACGCTTTGTATCACGTTGAACGGCAAGAAGATCAGCGAATGAGTCTTTGTCCAAATTACAGCCACGCATTGATCTTGCGGGAGACCTGAAAGCTGTAATTGAGGTTAGATTCGGGCAAGCCTCGATGATCCGACGCCAGATGGATCGACTAAGATATGCTTCGAAGAAACACCATAAATGAATTTTGAGACGATTCACATGAATCATGAACGAGGGAATGATGTGCCTTCTGAAGTGGCGAATCAAAATGGTAAGTCCAGCATCTTCGGCTTCATCAAATTTCAAACAAACAGTGGTGCGTGAATGAATCCGGATAGGATGATCGGTGGCGGAGGGAAGACCAATTGGAAGGTGAGAGATGGCGAAATTTCGAGCAGCCCTAGAAACCATAGAAACCGACGAATATTTTGTGACACTGACCAGACGGATAGTGCGAGGCTCTTCCTTAGACTCCGCGATGATGAAAGGTCGAAATTCGTCTTGCTGAGGTAAGCACTCCTTCCAGATCATTTCCTGAATTTCGAGAGGAAGCTTTGGAAATAGATGGAAAGTGGTGCAAAGAATTTCTTTCGGAGTAGTAGATAGACCAGCTTTGTCTGAGGGTAAGGTTGCTGCTTGCTTGGTCGTGGGGGTTTGCTTGTCAGGTGCCATGTTGGAAGTGCCGGCGGCGACGATGCTTAAAGAATGATCTAGGAAAAGGCCACCATATTAGCCTCTTGAATTGCGAAGGTATCATATGTGCTCTGAAGCTCACCTGTAGTTTCCATGTTGGCTCGAGGTATTGAAGTGTTCTGTTTGTGATTCTGGGAACAGTTTTCTGTGTTTTGGATGGGCTGAAATAATGAAAACGACAAACCAGAAGGTATATATACTACTAGAGTTTTGAGAAATTACTGGAACTGTGTTAGTGAATTGTAGCTGGATGCGGTGAATTTGAATACGGACTAATCGCTCGATATGCTGTAGAATCGGGTTTATATACTGAATGAGAATCGAGAATCGAGTCTACCGTGGAACTACAGGAAATGTATTCACTCAACCGGGAGATTACCACCTTCAAAAGTGGAAACATCTTCTATGGTTGGCCACGATGTCTATCCCAGATTCCAATCTAATTATCTAACCGGACAGTTAGCTACCTCTTCGAATGCGAGTTTGTGAGAACGATGATAAGATTCTCTGACGAACTACGCGATGATGAACCCGATTAGAACTTGCCGGATTCTCCACAGAACAGTCTTTTTCGTGGGAAAAGCAGCTCCACGAGTGTAATATGGCGAGCTCATCGTCGACTAGGGGAAGTGAACATGCAAGTTAGCACTACCGTAACCGTGATTGCATTCACTGATACAGCAATGACAGCGAACCACACTAAGAAGGCAGTTCTGAACCCATAAAATTCTGATATACCCCTTCTGTGGATTTGGCAGATTCTCAAACGTGCCATTCATAACAACTCGATATCACCTCAACGATTTCCAGAGAAGCTGAGCCTTGTATGAAGCCTCCATATTTTTTCGCCGAGTCAATCCCGCACAACCCTTGAATAGACCCATCGATTTCGCTAGAGCTGTACTCGGAGTGAATGCCAGAGATAGAAGCTGAATAATGACAGTCGATCCGAACCGAGGAATATACCCGAAAAGAGGTAGGTCGAGGGCGATGGCACTCGTGAAGTCCCACCACGAATGTGCCTCAAGAATGTAGAAATAGTGTAGAGGTACAACAATACTGTCTGCATGCCATGAAAGATAAACGTGGCATCTATTGGAAACCCCTACAGATATTCGGTGCATCAGACCGGTTCGCGGGAACCACTCACCTGACACCTTCACGACTGTGTCTTCTCCCATAGCCTTTCAATATCCCTTGTCTCCTCATCTCCACCCTGTCGGTTATTCACCGCAGGGGCAAATCCCAATGATGAATTCCAGATACAAGGTCCCACCCTAAGCTCCAAGTCGTCGCATGATACCACAGAATCTGCGACCGTACAGGTTTAGGGACTGCTCATGCGCCAACATGTTCGCCAGACCGTAGTTTTGCAGTTTGAGAAGAGTGCCCAGAGAACCTAGAGACTGTACTGTGTATGTTGAGATATCGTTTGGATAGTAGAACAAGAGTCGATATTGGTGGATGGAAGCGAGCGGAATGGACTTGTATATCTAGGTCGCACATTCAGAATGTGTTCTTTCGTGACGAACGTGAAAGGTATTGGTTCTTGGTGACATGATCGTAACTTAGAGTGAAGATTTCGGGTTAGGTGATAGACATCAGGAATGAGGCGAGGGAAGCAAGTAAGAAGTACAAGCGAATAAAGTGTGATTGATTGAATCTTCATGAAACGATAGAGGGTTGGGAAGGTACCTTCATTATCGGGGATGAACGTGTGTCCTGGGTGTATCGCTCCTTCCTCCATTCCAGCAAAAGAGAAAGAAAACAAAACAGGAAACATATATGCATCGAAAGACAAGAAGAAAACAGAAACCCGAAATGTTACGATCATATATATTCAGTCACAGTCACAATCAAGTCACAAAACTCAAGCAAGAAACAAAACAATGGAGAGAAAACGTTTCCTGGATGTCATAATCTCTACCCAAAAAAGACCCCATCTACCCAACCACAGAATCGACAGAAAGAATTGTGATCTCTTATCGAAAAAGTACTGCATCAATGTCAGTTTGCTGTTCACCGTGATAGCGACATGCTTCGTGGGAAGGACTTACGTTTTCCCCATCCAGACCCCCCAGGCACAAAAAGCCCAAATGTATCCTCCGCGCGACCTTCACCAACCCTCACCTGTCCTCTGATATGATGTTGAATCCAGAATATGACACGACCTGTTGGATTGTTAGATTGATTGAAACTGAAAAAGAGAAAGCAAAATGTGAACATACCACTTCAAGAAAACCCATCCGCCGACACAAGAAACTCTGTGTCAGTTGAATCCCACACTCTTAAAGTATCCTATGTCTAGAATTGGGAATTTGGAAACTTGACACCTTGTGGATGAATGACAATCACCTGTGAATTGTTAGTCTGATGGGAAGTGGGAATGGAAATGAGAAATGAGAAATACTTACGAGTGTCAAACAAACACACCGCTGACCCTGCCAGGTCCGAAAATTTCCCCCGCTCTTCAAGTATCCAGTCTGTGTGGATACCTGACACCTTTTGTTGTGAAGAATTTGAGTCGAAGTGAGGTAGTTTGTCGTGTTTGCCGTGCTTGTTGTGCTTGTCGTGATTGTTTGTCGTGCTTGTTGTGCTCTTCGCGCGAGCAAATCCGCCGGTTGTTTAGACATGCATGTGTGTATTTGAAGTTGTCACCACAACATGGCATCTGTTTGCCCTGCCATTTTTCAAGTGACAGTTCCAATCTCAGGTGTTTGCTAAACAGCGAACACAAGGATCCAGACACTTCATCTGATCGGGATGACTTCCAAACGACCGCCATGACACCTTCCCGGGTTTACGAACATTGACAATTCGACCGACGGAAAGTGATTTGAGGGTGAGATGTTCATCAACAAAGCTTTGAAATGCAAGTGTTGGAATTTGATCCGTTGCGATTCAGTCTTTGGTGGAAGAAAGGCAAGTTGGAACTGTTGCATGAGGTTCGTTTGGGAATCAAGAAAGGCTCCAATCTGGCATAATTGGCTGGCTGGGGTCGTATTGGAGTTCTCGTGAGCTTGTCGTTTGTTTTGGGTGATCATGTGTTGTTCCAATGTAGGCGGTGCTGTTACGCAATTATCGCGATGAGGGAATTGAGCAGCAACGGTCGATGAAAACATTCCGCTTCGAGCTATCGTAGCGAGCGACTCGTTCATCTTTGGTTGAGATTCTCTTCTGCGTCAAGCAATGGCGAGCAACTGGGAAATCTCTGAGAGGTGGAATTGTTTGGTATTCAACGCACGATGCGATGAAGGGTTGCTTCCATTGGAATGATCTTCGAATCGATTCGATTTGTCGCCGACATTGCTGAGGATGACTGTTTGGCTTCCGAGCGAATTGTGGGATAAGCTGTGGAATCTTCTCGCCGGACGTGGCGAGGTGTAATAGTTCCAGTGACAGGCCAGACGTGGCAAGTATGGAGGAATCATTGTTGAGTTTTTTTGATGGTGCAGCTCCTTCGTTCCAATGGCTGGCCGGACGTGGCAAGTATGGAGGAATTGTCGCTGAGATTTTTTGGTGGTTGGAAATTCCAGCTGGTTCGTTGCAGGGACTGGCCGGATGTGGCAAGTATGAAGGGCTTGTTCCAGTGACTGATCGGACGTGATAAGTATGGAGGAACGGAACCGAGCGTGGAAGCTTTTTTGGTTGCTTGATTTTGACACCGGTGCAAGCTTTTGATCCAGGTAACTCATAGGACAGATGAGAGGTTTGTTATGCTTTTGGACGGAAAGCTGAGGTCCCTGTTACGAGCTGAAAAGCGAGCGCGTAGGGTGGATCCTTAATGAAGGAAAGGTGGCCAAGATTTTCGTCGTTCGATGGATAGGGCTTTTCTGGTTTTGCATTGGTCTCCGGGCAGAGAACCAAGATTCTGGTGGTTAGTGGGTTGTGGCCGCTAGATCTCCAGGAGTCGAGCTGTTCCACGGGTTATCCTCGAACGGTATTGCCATGAAGTACAATCTTTCGAAAGTAAATAGATAGCAGTTTCCAAAGAAGTAAAACTTCAATTTGAAAAGGGTTGGTCAAACGAAACCGGGTTTTGCGCGTGAGCGGGGTCTGGAAAGTCTGCCAGCAGACTAACCAGGAACTCGTGATAAGCAATGGTGGTAGCAAATCTGGATGACCCGGACGTGGGTCATCCGGTGAGTTCTTTGTGTGGAATCCAAATGAACCTGCATTGGTAACAGGAACATTATCTGGCTTACAGATCGAAATCAGGCAGAATGGAGGAAACCACAACACAATCGAGGGCGTCCCCCCAATTGCGTGTGTGCGCGGTGTGGCATGCCGTTGAGAACGGTGAAAAGCAAATGGTTTTGAATTTATACTGAGGCTCATTCCAATGCTACTCAGTTGCCTAGTCAAAGCCAATGATTCCAATGCTGTCTTCAACTGACACTGGATTGGACAATGACCTTTGTTCTCGGAATTGAGCTCAAAGGACTTGATGAGATTTGGGTTTTTTGATTTTCCATAGATTTGTGCTAACTCACTCCGAAGTTGCACTGGAATTGTGCCAGATTGTCGAGGGGTTGAAATTGAAGACCAGAAATCCGAACGTGGAATCCTGAGGTACAATTGGGCTTTTCTGTTCTGGCGGAGTGCAAATTCTCCAGGGGGTGTTCTCGGTTTGGTTCGTTTGTTGACTTGGTGATGTCCTCGGGTCGCTCATGATCGAAATCCCGATTAAAGTGATAGTTTGTCCATAAGGACCGTAAGATGGTCGACAGGGGCCAATTGTGCAGCTGCTCCACGAGAAACCAGGGTTTCAGCTCGGTGCACGTTGGATTCCGCAGTCGCCAGACGTTCGTTGATTCCTGTCATATAGTCGAGGATCAACTCAAGCCTGGGGTCTCCAGGCTGGGCGTGAGCCACTGCCTCATGACCCATCGCAAGCTGCCGTCTAAACTTATCCACGCGTTGGAGGGCCAGGTCATAGTCATCGACCAAAGTGCCAAAAGGCACAGTGGTATATCGACGAACAGCCATTCGATGCGGGGTCGGTCCTTCTTCCTTCTTCTTCTTCCTCCCAAGGCGCTCGTCATTAAGGGCCATCTTGTCCTCGAAAAAATCGAAGTCGACCTCTTGTCGTCGAGCAAGGGACACTTCTCCAGGACAGCAGTCCTTGTGGAACTCAACCACAACGGAGACGGGTGAAAATCCAATCATTTTGAAAGCCGAGGCGTTCGCAAAGAATGAATAGGCAATAAGAAGTTAAGAAGGTTTGAAGATCGTCGTTTTCAAAGTTAAAAGTCGAATAATCGAAATTAAGCTGTAATAAGAAGTCTTCAATGAAATTATAATTCCGGTGAGGAGAAAAGAAGAAAGATTGATGCATGAGAAAGGAGTATATGCTGAGTCTGGGAAATACGCTAGAGACAGGTTGTGTGCGTGTGACTGCTCTGAATCTAAGTTTTTATTTTAGATGATCTAGAGACAGCGATGTAGATGAGAACCGTGGATAGTCGGAGATGGATGCATGGCTGAGCAGAAAAAAAGATCGTTGGAAAACAGATTGTATGGTCGAGTTCCCCCTTAGCTCCCTCACTTGTCCGGAAACGGTGCTGGCGACAGCATCATGTTTTCTTAAGGGCGAGTTAAACATGATCGAACCATGAAACTTCACTGGTGACGAGAAAACTCACGGCATAGTAGCACTGTATATTGGTCGCGTGATGCTTTGGCAAACTGTAAATGCTGTCGACAGCAACGTAGATTGGGGTGAACATGAGGCTCTATCGCAAACCATGGATGCGAGAACGGTGGTAGGAGAGGAAATATAAGCCCAATGAGGGGGTACGCGAGAGTTGACTATTCGGACAGCAAGAATTCCCGAGAGAATATTGAAAATCGAGCGGAAGACGGGTTTTCATGATCCGGGAATGAAGGTCAGACATCGAACGGGTACGGACTGTGTTAATGGAAGCCAGGCGTAAGAGGTGCTGTGAAGCGTGTAGACTAGTCTCGTGAGGGTTTTGATTGTGGAGACGAATTTCGACAGAGGTAGTTGGTGAGCCATCATTGTAGTGTGGGATAATGGGATGCTACAAGTTAAGATTGGTGAAAAGGATACTCAGCAGGGTAACATAAACAAGAAAGCATCACTGTACAGGAGGAAATGAAAAGCAAAGGGATAGGGGAAGCGATGATAGAAATAAGCATGTATTATTCTCTACGAAGGAGTGCAGCATGTCAACTCAAGCAATATGCTGAATTCAAACACGTTCGTGTCTGTTCCATGATGCAAATCCACTCTGAAAGAAGTAACAACCGCACACGAGCATGAGGCAGACTATATTTCGCCGCAGAACAAGAACTGAAAAAAATGTATCAGCGTAGACGGTAGGTGCGAACGTGCTTCACCTTATCCACACGTTCAAAGCCAATGACCCCATTCATTTTCCAGTGTACACGAAAATTGCAGGTCGGGAAATCACAATGTCCGTACATGCCGATTAGGTTCGAAAAGCTCTCAGCGCCATCAAAGTATCACGATCGTACCTTTCACACGCCAAACTCGGGACAGTTTCTAAGCACTACTGAATGCATGGTAGGTAGATATAAGATAATTTTAAATAGATAGTAGTAGTTGACGTAATGCAATAGATGGCAGAGAAATCTCAGAGATACAGCAGAGGTACAGTAGAGTAAATATCAGAATTACAGCAGGGAAAATCGCAGGGGAAATCGCAGGGAAAATCGCAGGGAAAATCGCAGAGTAAATGGCAGAGACACAGCAGAGATACAGCAGAGTAAATGGCAAATGATTCGCAATTAAACCAAGTAGATCATGAACCAAACCCAAGCACCGGAGAACGAACTTTCAATCTTCCTGCGCAACCCAGCATCGACCATACTACTGACGCCGGTATACCTTCAAGTCTCTATTCACTTCGATCAACCATCCCCATCTCCCAAATATGCGGACATGACTCCCTTCTTATGTCGTCCACGCACGCTAATAAGCATCTAGACCGAAGTACACCGTAGAACCGAGTAAGTAGATCCATGGTTAGGGGGCGCTACGCGATGGAAAAACCCGGCGTCTGCTACGCGTCCTTGCTTCCGATGAAAAAAAGTAACGCAACTTCTGATTAGGAGGGCATATGCCTGGCTTCTCATAAGAAACCTAATCCTGATCGGTGAGAAGTGAAAGATGAGAAAAGCAGTAGGAAAAACACCATAAAACTAGCACGACGCGTAGCGTGCAAAAAAGAGTGAGCCTACGTCGCGTGCTCTCGGAAGCAGGAACAAACATCCGCCCGAAGAACGGACCAAACTTTACAAGAACCGCAGAACATCATCCCCATCCGGACTCCGCACCAACTTCCTCAAATCTTTTCTCCCCCTCGAAAAGCTCATGACGTTTCGGTCGGGGAATAAAAAACCCCCGCACGTAAATCCTCACACGGCACGGCATTTAATCACCCACCCGGTTGCAGTTGCTTCCCGTACCGCACCGTAACCTTATGCAATGCAACAACCAGCCACAGCCACAGTGACATTGTACTCGACCATCCATAGCCACCGTATCATACCCCCTCCATCCTCTCGTAAACTCCGCCTACCCCTGCCCGATGGCATGGTGTGTATGTAGTACGTCCTTTTGTATCTAAGTGCATTATCTGCTAAGCTTTATTCTCAACAACTAACTGTAGCTGTGCTTGCATGTGAATGGGGAGGGGAGTTTGGGTATGGGGTTGAATAGGGTTGAGTGGTAGCTACTCGTACATTGAAATCCAGACCACTATGATGGGTTCTAATTGGCTGATGCAAGCAGGGGAAGTTAATCATCTATATATCTCCTCATAGGTGGAGGATTAGTAAAATCATCTATCGTGCTGTGTTAAGTTTCTTCCTTCGCTACTTTCAAGAGGGGGAGGGGGAGGAGTATCATTTGTGCATCATATCACATCATCTAAGTACATCCGTCCATCCTATTCATCCACCTATCCTCATCTACAGCATAACCTAACCTATCCCCAAAACAACCCCCCCAAAGAGTAAAACTCCAACACAAATAACTTTTTAATTCGTGATATCATAGCCTATCCATAACCCTCTCTTCAAGCAGGACATTCATCCACCACATTATGCAAGTAATCAAAACTGTCCACCAAGCCCGCGAAATGCGCTAGCGCGGCGAGCACAACCATCGTGTGTAGGATCTGGTGGCTGTTACCGTAGATGTCGAATTTGCCTGGGTACCATTTTTCGGGGATCTGTGGTGGGGGAGTTAGTGATGGGGTGAGAGGAGAAGTCATGGTGGAAGAGGAGGGGGATGAGAGTTTGTGATGGGGAGAGTAGTGAGGGGATGGAGGGCAGGTATGGCATCTATGAATCTGAAAACTCGAGAAGGCAGAAGAAGAAAACATACCCTCAAACTATAAGCCAACGCCCCCACAAAATTCAACCCCGCCATCGCAGCAATCCACTCCAGACTCAATCTATGATACTGCAGATTCCAACCATAAATCGCAATACTATGAATAATGAACACCAACGCAGAGAGCCCAAGACCAGCGTACATGAGCGTGCGGTAGACGCGGAAGGTGGGGGTGCGGAAGGCGGGGATTAGGGTGATGAGGATGCAGGAGAAGGCGAAGAGGGTGATCTGGGGGGTGTTAGTATGGGGAGGAAGAGGGTTGGCGAGTGGGGGCTTCTGTTGGAGGAAGAAATAGGAGCAAAAACGAAAGGGACACAGAAGGAAAGACTAACCATCGACCAATAAATCTTCTGCAACTTCGGATCACATACAAACCCATGATAAACCGTAGGCACCATACTCCCCCACATCAACACCACAATACCCAGAAAATCGAACTCCAGCCAAATCTTCGCTACCTTCTCGCTATGATTGGACAGCGTATGGAACCTATCTCTCATCAATATCATAGCCAAATTAGAGATGCAATGCAAAAGAGACTCACAGCGAAGACAACGAAAAACAACACGCCACGCCGAAGAAAAAGATCCCAAAGACAACCAGATCCGCGACTTTAGCATCGCCCATCCGAGGGACTGCTACGCAGTAGATGTAGATGGGGAGGAGGGCGAAGAGTAAGGCGCCGAGGAGGTGCGAGTAGATGTTTACTAGCGATGTATTAGCCACGCCGCAAGCACAGAGGAGAAAGAAGGGGGTAGTACGGGTTTCATTGTGGAGTTTGAAAATACTCCGCAGAGACCGCCCTACGGAGTTAGTTTCGTGCCTGTGTTCATTAGGTTAGTTTACGGTCATTTGCGCAGAAAGAGCACGACAAACCTGTATCCCGTTACCACAAACTCATTATCTCTTCGCCAATCCGCTAGGTCGAAAAGCTATTAGCACACTGCAGGATAAAAATCAGTGCTAAAACTCACGCAGTTCGTCCCATTTCATCAATAAGTACGTAGCAGCCTGCGCTTCCGCGTCTGTTAACGTCGGATCAGTACTAACCGATGTCTCGAGGACATTCATCGAAGCATCAGCAGCGTCTTTCTTCATCGCTTGGGCAGTTTCGAAAACTTCTTTGGTTAGGGGTAACTCGCGAATAGCGGTGTCGCTGGAGTCTTGTTGGGAAATGGGGAGGTGGAGAGTGGTTGCTGAGGAGGCATGACGGATGGCCTTTTCGACGACGGGGGACTGGGGAGCTGAAGCGGGGAGTTGGGGGGAAGGCATGTTTGCTTTGGGATGGGTGAAAGAGTGAGATGGGGATGAAAAAGGAGGGGGCTGTAAGGATGTTCGAGAAGAGGATAAAAGTGCCGAAGAACAGGAGAGGCACTGATAGTATGCTGCCCCTTCAGTTTGACAAAGGAGGAAACCCAGTTCCACAGGGAGTCATTCATCAACTTGATTCTTGAGCACGCTGTCAGTGATGTTTTCCCGTGAGGTTGCCGCGAAAGTTTGTATGACCGCCAACAAATCAGCAAAGCTACAGATCGGCAATCCGGTAGCACAGAGTATATCACTACACAGCTCCCAGTTCAAATGTTGGAACACTCGGTCGCTCTGCTCGTAAAGCAGGTCTGTCCCTTCAAATGCCGTGAGCACGTCCAGCAAATCGCAAAGTAGATCTCAGGCAATGCGACCAGATATTGGTCGTCGGGAGAAAATTTTAATACTGGACCAGCCGGGCATCGAAATGAGTGGGCCAAACAGCCTATTATGTACATTTGTGCATGGAAAGAAGAAGAGCCAGCTCCGCGACCTCAGCCAAGACTTCGACTGGAGCCCAACGATGCTGACCGCAAACACAGTCAACATAGCACTGCCAAACCGTTTGGCACGCCCAAGACTAGCGCAGCCAACCGCTCCTAGACCTCTTCGAAAATACACGAGGAAGAATGCTGTAGCGCATCCGTAAACATGGAGAAGATTTGCGGAGAGCGCGAAAAAGTGAGAATACCTACCTAACCATCAATATGAGGTTTTTCGAATGATTAGCCTAATGGAAGACTTGGGAATAAACTGCGAATATACATTCCAGAAATGGCTTTCACACTGCCTGCACAGCCACAAGACTCACAGTCAGGATGTGGTAAACATAAGGTTACCAATTCCAATGTCCACGACCGTTCCCGCATGCTGAGGTGAGCAATCTTATAATATTGAAGAGTCCTGAGTTGAGGTACGGAGTGACAGTCGAGAGACCAGGATAATACAGACCGTGGTGTTGCTCATCTTCATCCAAAACCCTATTATGAAATTGAAAGTTGGTCTTGCGATTTGATTTCTATACTGTACAATGTAATGAAATCGAAACTTAATTGAACTAACCATCATAAGATTGAATGATCTGGGATTCTTTCGATCTTGCTTGGAAGAAAAGATTGATTCAAAACACCTCGTTGATATTGCAAGTTTGATGTGGATACCTTTCTCGTATCTTAGGTCAGTGGGCCAGCTTTACAACCGCTGGCCTTTTTTGTTGATTGTTGGTGCGTCCAAGGAACCAGATGCGCGGGCGAAAGCGCTTAAGGGGCCGTGGAGCTGCCTAGAGACCTACCAACACAGTGGATCTAGATTTCATTGGAGGATTTGATGAAGATAGTAGAGCCTGACCGTTTTGTAAACCGACTTCTATATCGAATACTGCTTCAGGAAGGTATCTTTACTCCTCCCGCGGTACTCCTCCCGTACAAAGTGAAGCGTTCGGTGGTAGTGGTGCAGAGAATCTCAATTTCTTTGGCTGTAGAATGATTTATCTGTGAATACACTGTGGGTGGCGTATATGGCACTGAAGACGCTCATGTAAGGCGTCACGGGAGCCACGTTGCTCAGATTCTCCTTTCTGCCTCAACGGATTTCGGTACTCGGTGGTTCTAAATGGAACTCTCCGTTAAGAGTGAAGGCATTACGCCGATTAATCTGTCGCTGAAGAAGGTCTATTTCATTGTTAGTAACATCGACGATCTTTGTTAATTCTCTTGAGGCCTCTGCGTTGTGGTTGTTGAAGACGCCGTCGAGGGAGGTCTTGTATAGCGAAGTTTTGTTGTGATATGTTTGGTATGATTCACTGCCATGTTTTCCTGGGTGTCGCTCGCCAGGCTCTGAAACGTATGCGGTGACAGAAGTCTTATCGACATCAACTGATATTGACGCGTTTGTGCCCAAGACTACGTCCACAAATCTCTCCTCGAGAGATCTACCTCGATCAGCAGGCTCGTAACGATCGTAGATCGGATCTGGAGACCCAAGATGTCGGCGAGTAGTGTGGTATGAGAGCTTAGTAGCCCGCAACACTTTTAAATGTAGCTCTTTAATATGTCGCAAAGCAGGTGCGACCCAAGTGCACTGATTCTCCATCGGGGCAATATCGGGATAACCAATCCACAGATCATGGGTAGCTCGGTGTCGACGGGGGCCCGGGACTTTCAGTGAAATGTCATCAATGTAAAGTTCTGATAATGAGTTGCAATTTTGCTCGATCATTAAATAGAACATCCTAGCTTCGACCACAACACTCTTCAATTCCAAACATCTGAGATTCTGGAGTCCAGGTCCAGGGCTTGGATCATATGGCAAAGATCCCATGATCCAATGCCTGATTGGCCATCGAGGTGGCAGTTTCAGGTGTTTAAGATGCGTCAATCCACTTATGGATAGAATTTGCAAGTTTCTAGCCTTGCGGAGCATCGACCAGAAATCCTTGGTAAAGGGATTTAGTGGTATAAGTCGGGGTGCGGATCTCTTCAAAGTGAGGACGAGAACCTTCAAGTTCTCGAACGTTTTGAGGGTGTTTCCCATAGACTCAGAACAGCTGAAGAGAGTTTTGAGTGCCCTGTCGCTCAGGTGTTTAATAATGAGGGTATCGATCTTCTTGTATCTCTGCGATCGATTTGCCACACATGAGAAGGTACTAGCAAGTAATCCAGCGGCTGTCGTATTGCCACTCCCAAACATCTGTAAAGGTAAATCCACCTCCAATCGAGTTATGTTTGGTCCATTTGTCAACGTTCTCCATACCACCAGGTTGTAGTCTCTCTCCGTAAAGGTGGTTTGCTTCAAGCAATACTTTTGCAATGATTCAATGAGCTCTTCCATTTCCGAACTATAGCTCCCTACGCTGCCGAACATTTGCGCGAGAGCTTCGATCTCACCTATAGCATACATTAAAAGTCATTCAATGAAGAGAGAGGACTGTGCGAGCTTACCTGGATCTCGAACTATGGTCATGTCTATGTAGAGGTTTTCTATCCATAGGCTTATATCATGCAGAGTGGATTTTTGAGCATCGTTTCTATCAATATCCCTGAACCGGTGCATGCGCTTAAAGTCGAGCTGAACTGTCTTGAGGGCAGTCTGCTTCAAGCACTTATTGAATGCCTTACAGACCAGTCGCAACTCCAGGACGGACTTTTTGTCTGAGCGGCAGTCGTCCTCCACATGCTGTAATATCATTACAAGTGTTTCTGGTGGTATGGTATTCATGGCTGCGACGTAGGGAAGGTATTGGTGTGGTGGTTCTGCAGATGAGGGGTGAGTGGTGGATAAATAATGAGTTCGATATGCAGGAGGTGATGTAGGAAGAGCTTCAAGTAATGGCGGATGGGCAATGGATGGAGTCTGGTGGGGTTGATTCGAGTGGTTTCGCGGGCAAGCAAAAGGTGAGATACGTGGTGGAAAGCATTGATCGTGCTCGACTTGGGAGAATTGATCATGTATATATCATTCTGGCGCGAGGCTAAGACGGCGTAGGGTTTGCGCGGTAGTACTGATTTTCCGCGAAGTTCATCGGCGTCTGCTTGTCGGAGGTGTCTCCCGTATCTGCTTGTCGCAAGGTCATCCTCTCAGCATTTTGAACTGGATCGACTATAGATTTGTGACGCAATGTTGGTCTCCAGCTAGCTATGAACTCCAGCGGGAACTCGCTCGCTCTACATGCCGTCAATGTATGAAGCTCTTGTTTTCCCGCCAATTTTGCCGGCAACAAGACCTCTGGCCACCGAAATAAAACTAGGCATGTGAAGGCGGGATGGGAAGCGATGTTCCGCAAAATGCTGTACATTGGTAAGCAAGGCTGAGCGAGAATTTCCATCCAAAAAGAAGAGGAAGGCTGAGTGAGAATTTCAATATGACTGGGTTGTCGAAATAGTCGTATCCGCAACGAATTAATGGTCCTTGTGGTTCCCTACTAAAGATTTGTGATAAGACCATATTTCAAAATTTCAAAATGGTCTCAAAATTGTGGTTCCTCAGAAAAGGGTTATCTTCTATCTGGTACAAAATGAAACTATTGCCCCTTTCATGGCAGCAATGGGCAATGATATCGATTTAACCTTGCTCTCTATGTATATCCCATCGAGCCAAGCAAGTATTTGTACATACATACTCCTTTCACGATAACTGCTGAGGTTTTTACAGTGCGAAGGAACTAGCTTGGCTGCAGCTTGTCAAGCTGTCAGACTGGATTAGCTGGATGAAATGCTGGTGGGAACGTGTTTGGTATCCACACCATGAAGTAGTACTTCGTGGTCGTGGTAGTCGCAGTAAGATGTTACGATGAAAGGCTGCTTGCTATTCATTCCGTCTTTGTAATGGAGGAACTCTTTTTATATATAGAATACTTCACGGGGTCAGTCTATCAAGACCTCATGAGTCTATCAACGGCTATTTGTGCCAAGAAATTTGTTGTTTATGATCTACGATTGTGCGTCGCACCCAACCACATTTTCCCGATACCATCCATCCTTTACGGAACTACCAACCAGAGCGACATGGGTCGCAAGCAGTAGCGAGCGCACCCTTCACCAACTGCGCAGGGAGCAAGTGCGAGAAATTCCATCGAATTCGTAATGTGCCAGGGTTGGTGCCATTTGAGGATATTGAATTTCGGTGAGAAAGAGAAAAGAAAAAGAGTCTACCCGAGAGATCCGATTGATATCCACAATAGGAACGATTAGCCAGCTAGTGAAGGAAGACAGCTGCGAAAAGAACACCAACGAACTCGACAACGTGCAACGATAACATCATAACATCATAATTACAGCGGAACATTTCAACATCCGGACCCGTTTGTCCCCACCGCTTGCTAAGCAGCAAATAGGAAAGCTCAGAAGACTTGCATTGCAGTTGCGTTGCAGTCGCGTTGCAGAGGGTTGGATTAACGCCCATCCCATGGATAAGGAAGGACAAGGGAATGAGGTTAGCAGCCAGACGTACCACTTATAGGCTTTTCCTGAATGCAACACGGCACTGATAGCTCAGCGACTGCGGAGACTGCGCTTCCTCTTCATCTGCATTACCTGCATAGAAACATGCAGTGGGACTGTTCTTAGTATGACAGACAAGGGGATGGACGGCCAAGGTCGCAACGGCAAAAGGGAGTTACGTACTAACCTAGCATGACTTGTACTGTACCTAGTCCGTTAGCTAGGGAGATAATGCAAGCAAATTTATTTTTAAATTTTTGTTTGAGATAGTGATGATGATCTTATACAAGTAACATGAGGCTGCTGCTTACAGAAGAGACAGGACTCGAATAAAATAGGTTTCCAATGGTTCCAATGGTTCTAATTATTGACTATGGAGGTGTGAGATTGAAGATAGGGATCGGACCCTTTTTTGTTGAGAAGAGCAGAGAGGATGGGGATGGGGAGGAAGATGATAAGGACGAGGCCGAGCAGGGAGTTGCATATGCTGTGTGACTGTTGAGCGTGAGCCTTGAAGAAACAAGTCGACGAGATTGAAAAGGGTGCTGAGTCGAGATGCCATTTAGACTTTTATATATAAATCGTTTGCAGCGAAATAGCTGCAAACCGACTCGATGATAGACAAGTAGATACTAGATATACGCGTGCAATGCCACACGCATACGCACACATACATATACTGTACATACACTAACATCTGCCCAATTGAGCAAAAGCGGATAGTGACACTCGACTGCCTCAACTGAGAGCTGTCTCTCCCCTCTCCTTTATACAATCATCCCATCCCCTTGGCCAGCCTTCTCCCCACCTACCTCCGACCACCTACCACTGACCACCACCCATCATCACCCACCCAAGCCATCTACTTCCGCCGTAACGACATAACGATATTAACGAAACGCTACTATTGCATGTGCTAGGAGCTGTACAAGTACTGATACTGTAAGGTTATATGCAAACTTCCAAGTTTTCTCCTCAATTTCTACTTCCTCTCTTCTGCATCTTGCATCCTGCCTGCATTTTCCATACTCGTCGCTTTTTTCCATATTCCCCACCTCTTCTACTTTCCTACCTCTTTTTTATCTCTCGTTTCCTTGTCTACTTTTCTCTATTATCTATCCATATCTTTATAACCTTTCTGCGCCCTCTATATGAATTACACTTCACACTCGTTTGTGCATACGACTATTTCTATCCCATAAGGCTGCTCGTAGCTGAGCCCTCAGAAAGAATTACCATACCCGGACATCCTCTCGAAATCCCCAATTTACGTCGCACCCAAACGCCATAGTAATTAATTCGCGACAATACATACCTTCGTCCCAAGATCCTGTCAAATCCACTCCGAGGGAAATTCCGAATCTCGTTTCAATACGAGAAACCGTTTTGAATTAAAGAGAGGCTTCAGCCTGGTTTCCTCTTCTTGATTGCTTAGAAAGGAAACTCTCTCAATCAATCAAATCAATCACTCAACCATACAGTCGTTAATTCCAACTTTTAACCCCAAGGATTCTGAAACGGCTATTCGGGGCATCCTCCTTGCCTACGAAGCTCATTCCACATTTCCAAAGGCGAATCGAATTTCTCCAAAATTTGCTCAGCCTCATATTCATCTAGTCGACACCTCTCATTCTGCCGGCCAGATAATCGCGCGACTATACATGACATTCGTTTATTGACTTGTATTTTATCTCTTAATTTCTATTGAAATGCTCACTTAGACTTTCCTATCCTTTTCTACTTCGCAGTGTGTTACGGTAATGCATGGTTCTACCTTGACGATGTCTACCGTCTTCGAGTCGAATCCCGCCTTCCCTCGTTCCCGCTCCTCACCCAACATTCCCGATCTAATCACCGTGGACTACAAACAGTCAGCGATACACACCGATAGCGAGCTTCCCAGATCTGCCAGTTTCAGCACATTACCCGGCATCGAATCGAGCACCGAATATATCCCTGAAGGAGACTTACAAAGATTATCCTCTGCAGCGAGCACCCCCGCCCTACCACTACCTCCTCAAGAAGAGCCTCCAAAGTCGAGAGGACTTTCAACTCAAGATGGAAAGTCTGGTAATAAGCTTACAAAGGAGGAGCGGCCGAAACTCGAGAGAGTCGGGAGAAGAAAGTCGTTAGTGGCTCGTCCAAAGTCGTGGATTCAGAAAGTCAAGGGGGGCTCCCCGGAGAGAACTCCGCGCGCTGAACAATTCATCCCGGTCCAGCACGATATTCCCCCAGTTCCGCAGCTCACCAGTGCTTCTCGTGAAAAGTCAAAGACGGTATCGGGATCTTTTGCCAACTTTGCTCGGAAATCATGGATCTCGTCCTCCGCCTCACGGTCCCCGTCTCCCAGTGGTCGCAAGTTGGGAAAAGAAATTGAACATGATGGACGAAGTGAGGGGGCAAAAATGGCAGCGACGCTGGGTACACCAACGCCGCGAGGATCTCCTGGGAAGGTCGATCAACCTTCTCCATCCAAGGATATCGAAACTCCCACAAGACCAGCGCCTGCACGAAAGGCTTCGACCCTCCAGAAGATCAGGCAGAGGCCGCAGAGTGTGCTCGCGAACTTTCACACGAGCTTGAATTCCACCAATTCGTCTACCAGCAGTCTCCCAGCTAGCTCGATTGACAACAGGTCAACACCGCGGACTTCGATGGATAAGGTGCCGCCGTTACCGAACTTCTCGAATGAGAAACTTGCATACGTCGATACGCCGAAGAAGCGCGACGAGCTATGGTCAGCATTCCGTTCGTTAGAGAACGATTATGCGAAATTCCAGTCCAAATCACTATCACTGAAAACAAATGTTGTACGATCTACACTCTTACCATTCCTTCGAAGTCATGTCAACCACCCATCGAATACAAATCTTCGGGCAGAGGACATTGATAGGCGTATCAATATTTTCAATAAATGGTGGCTTGGGCTTTTAGAAGTGCTTGACGGACGCCAAAACCAGATTGTTTCCGGCGTTGATCGGCCAGTTCTGCTGGAAGCCATAGTGATGATTATGACCAGACCGGAATGGAGAGTGGGCCCATCACAATTTGCACCACTATCCCAGAGGTCTCCGAATCGATCCCCGGATCGTGGGTCTGTTCGACCTAGGAAATCTTCAAGTTCCCTGAATTCGTCGGGATCACAATTCTTGGCGGAGTCTGTCTACCATAACGTACGGAATCTGTTCATCCAGAATTTGACGTCTCAGATGAACTTTGTGGTTTCTAAAATGTCCCTTAGGCATGCTCCGGCAAGTCTGGTGACGTTCTGTGGTAAAGCGGCGGCTTATGCATTTTTCTTCGTGCCTGGAATAGCAGATATTCTTGTTAGGATCTGGCAACTTCCACTTGATACTATTAAACGCGTTGCAGATGAATTAGGTCTGCCAAAACGACCTAACAAGTCAGAGACGGATGAGGTTGCTGCAAAATTCCCGCCGCACGTGCGACCCTTGGGTTGGACGTCAGTGATGTCAATAGCCAATCAGCTTCGACGAAACCCTCCTCTGTCCATCCTGATCTCCAAGATTCCTTGGTATGGACCATGGGTGGCCAGATGGTGCGGACGAGACAGTGATCTTTTCTACGTGTTCTCGAAGCATTATCATATCCTTGCAGAAGAGTTCATGCCTTCGGAAATGCCATTAACCTCCAAAGCGCGTGCGCCTGGCTTTGTCCTTGTGCAAGCACAAATTTTAAGCACTTTGGATGCCACTATCCATCGCCAACCGCCTGGAGAACCGCTTCCGATCACTTTCGATGACGTTCTTGCCGGAGCGGATGCTTCTGCTGCCACGTTACCTTTACCCTCTACAAATTCTGCTAGACTGATGGCCGAAAATCGTCTAATTATGCTTTTGCGAGACTTTTTATCGGAACGACCTGGTGACTTTGAGTCAGCGAGACTTACCTTTGCTGAGACTTTCAGCAAGATGATGCAAGCGTCAGCTCGGAGAACATCACTCTTCGATCATAACGCATGTTTTGTTCTGTGTGATTTCATGGATGAGGCCTTATCCTTATTCGTTCGTTTCCATCATGCCCACGGGTATGAGAATGATTACATTGATTGGCATTTCTGGTTGGATGTTTGCAAGAAGATGTTGGAAAGTCAAAATAGCATGTCTGAAATTCGGTTGTTTGCGTTCTTATATTGCGCTTGGAATGTTATTACGAGCGATGAGTATCGAAAGGAGATCATTTGTCTGGACTGGTTGGTGACGGAGGAAACATTCGACAAGTTTTTTAATCATTGGTGCCCCATGGTCCGAGCATATTACATGCGTCTGTTGTGTTGGCGGTTATGTCGAGAGGACGGAGAAACCACAGATCTTGACACGTGAGTACTACGCCTACTGTTCATGATACCTTGCTAATAGCGTCACAGCAAAATCTTTGGTGTTGTCTCCTCTCGAATCAGGACAACCTGGGCGCATTATCTGTTCTTAAGGAAAAATGCTGAAGAATCGAACTTACTACCTCCATCTATCACTCCATGTCATCCGGCACCTGGCCGACGTCTTCTCATCATTCGCAACGATAACCAGTTACCTGCCCCTGGTCTTTTCTTGGGCTTCGACGGTCTAGTGTCTCACAAAGCTAAAGCTGCGGGCATGAACAAATCATCCAACGCGAACAAACGACAATCTATGATTGCTGATCTGTCCAAACTCGACACCAAGGAAAACGACCTCCCTAAACCAGCTGCTGAGACCGCTACAACACCTAGCAAAAAGAGGTGGACGTTCATGGGTAAAATAATACCATCCCTCTCCACCTCTCCCGAATCTACCTCATCGTCCAAATCCACCACTCCAACGAAAACCCTCGAAGAAGCACGCAAAGAAACAGCCTTGCTTCGCACTCGCCCAACACACTCCAAAACCGGCTCCAGCGACTCCGAAACCCCACCTGCAACTGCAAACCACCGCGTATACAGCTTCAAATTCTCCCTCGAATGGACGCAGCACTTTGAAAAAGCGCAACAGATCCTACAAAACGGAACCCTAGCTCCTCCCAACCCGCACCAGAATCCATCCCCTGAACGCAGACTCATCGCGCCACGTCTTCCGGCTCCAGCTCAGGCGTGGCTGGGCGCGAGACTGCCGAATGCTAATAAGGAGGTGGAGCCGAAGGATCCGGCGACCGAGGGCAGAGAGAGATGTGCGAGGGCGAAGTATGCAGGGAGGGCGTTGGCGGAGTGGGGGATGGTGGTCGGGGAGTGTAATAATTTTGTGGATCGGAGGAGGGCGGAGGGTGTGCCGACTATGAAGTGGGTAGAGGTGCCGACGTTGGGGGTGGAGGGGTTTAGGAAGTTTGGGGCGTAGTAGGGGGGCCGATGGGGGGAAAGGATTATGGAGGGGTTTTCATGTGTTTGTTATCTAAATCCTTAGGGTTGGAATAAGGGTAGGGACGGGATAGGTATGGTTAGGGACGGAGATTGGGATGCAATATTATAGACAGGTTGGGATAGCATAACATAACATTGGTGGGATGGGATGGATAAGTGGGAAATGAATGGGGTGGATAGGGGAGCACGTGGGGATGGGGAGGGGATCTTATCGTAGAGGAGAGAAGAAAATATTTAAAAATTTAGGACTCGTGGAACTTCTTATCATATTCATTATACTGCATTGTGTTCTTTTGTATGGGAATAGGGATGGGATAGGGTGGGACGGGAGCTGGGGATTTTTGCGGTTGGGGATTGGGAGTAATTTGGTGAGGGGAGTTGGGACTTTAAAGTTATTTCTTTTGTATTGCTAGTGGGTAGAGCAGGAGATAGTATATACAATGTACTGTTCACTATACTCCTTTCTCCTAGTTATCTGCTTGAGCTTCATTCTGGTCCTTATGAAGTTTTGTAGATAAGTACTTTACGAAGTAGTATCCAAGATCTTGGGATTCGCAGTTTTGGAGTTGGAACAAAACGCTAAGTCTTGAAGTGATTGAGTTGAAACTACTATCATCTATCAATACAACTGTATTCTATCCCCATCCATCCTCTTCCCTCCTATCACACTACTTTCTTGCTTTCCTCCACCAGCACCCTCAACCTTCCCTGTCCCGCCACCACCGGCCCCTCCACCCTCCCCCATAAACCTCCTCTCTGCCAACACCTCCTCATACACTCTCGGCTGTTTTCCTAATAAATGAATTTTCCTCCTCCTACTTCCTTTAATGATACCTCTCTTCCACAACAGCAGATCCGCTACTTCTTGTCTGCTTTGAAACCCCTGAACTTGATCAACACCCGCGCTTCCACTTCCATGCGATGTACTCACGCCGCGCGAGGAATCGCTCATATGCGTGCCCCCGGATGGATGTCCGGTGAGGTGGATGCGGGAGTGGCGGTAGGGTGGTTTGATTGGTTTGGCATTGGGGTGGAGGTGGGGTTTGGGTCTTGGGGCTTGGGATTTGAGGTTGGAGTTTTGGGAATGGTGAGAAGCGGAGTGGAGGTTTGGTTTGGGTTGTGGAGGGGGTCCTGGATTTGGGTTCGGGTTTGAGTGTGCAGGTTGATTCGAGATGGGCGATATATTGACCGTTTTGTATTTCGCTTTCCCATTCGAGTCCCGATTTTCCATGACGCTATGAGGCGGATCATGACTAGGCGATGGAGCTATTCCACGCTTGCTAATCTCCCTCCGTCGAGGTAGCCCATGGGAAGCGTAATGGTTCGAAATATACTCATGCGGCTCAGTTTTCGGGATATCGTCCACGTCGCCAGATTTCGACAATGAGCTGAAAGTCGAGACGCTGCCGGAGTCATCGCTGCTGGTGATGGTGTTCGTCTCGGTGTCTCCGGTTGAAGATATCTGCGCCTTTGTATGGAGTGAAGTGCAGATCCGGCGGACGGTAATAGGGTCGGAAGTGCAGAGGGAGAGCTGGATGGCGAGGTTTGAGGACGGGAGGAGGTAGTGTGCGCAGAGGGGTGGGGTGGAGAGGAGGGAGGAGAGGCATTCGAGGAGGGGGGTGGAGGGCGGTGGTTCTGGGGGTTGGTAGATGAGGGGAGATGCGGAACAGAGGTTGAGGGGGGTGATAAGGAGGATAGATAGGATATAGATGTTAGATAAAAGATTCATGATGGGTGACATTCATGATTCAGGAAATGGGCTGATGTTGATGCGGAGGCATGTTGGTATAAAGGATCTGGAGCATGCCAGATATTTGCATCTGGTGGCTTGGAGATTTGGAGATCGGAATGTTGATATTGTGGATTGGGTTAGTGAATTGTTGGCTGATGATTGATGATAACATTTGATTCATACAATATGCGCAGCACATCCCTTGCAGGCTTTCAAACCCGCACAATAAGTTTGGACATATTGCAGAGAGAGAAAAGAACCAATTCTTGATATTCGCAGGAGCTTATCTGCACATCGACATTCATGCATCGTTGGCATGTATAAGGATGCAGTGGCTGTTTGAGCATGAGAATTGAGCTGGGAGTGAGGGAGAGAAGTATATCTTCATATAAGGGTAGCCACAGAATATAACGTCTTTATATCTCTCCTCGTCTGCGGTTGTCTTACGCATGATAGTTTTCTAGAACTGTAAAGCTCACAACGCTTTACGTCGGCTCGCCTCGCATGGCTCTCATATGCGGGCACGTAAATGACGCGCAGCCTCGTGACCTCACCAACTTTCCGATGGCGCTAAGATAGGTACGGTGACATCGAATTTCTCCTGGTAAAAGTCCAGCCTTAACCTCTATGTTTATTGGTGAATTGCATCCCAAGCTATGAAATCAACAGAAACCTCCATCGAAACGCATTACGAAATCAAATTTGTATAAGTCGCCTCTGACTGACTGTCTTCTGCAACTACCATTCGCGAAACGCGCTCATGGTTAAGTGCACTATTCTCGACCTCTACCCACCCATTTACTAAACCCATTAAACGATCTTCAATTCCTCTTCCTATGACAGCCGTAGGACCATATCCCATCAACGAATTCGAATTCTCAGATGATCATTCAATACATACTCGATCTCGGCCTACATCGTCTTGCGCATCCTCTATAGCTGGAAAGTACGTACCACCTGCGGTCCCATCGCCTCCGCGATCTTCGAATCGATATTTCCCTCCTGAACTACCTCTGCCACCAAAAGATCATTCTTTGATATTAGACATGTCGGACAGCGACTTCAATCAATGGCTCTTCACCGATGCGGAAATCGACAGCTCACCTTCCATTCTGGACGGTCTGTCGCCGGCAGAAGAACGATACCGCAGAACGAGAGGTGTGGCTTTCATCAGCGCAGTCTGCAATCTTCTACAAATTCCTCAGGTCACCTTAAGCGCTGCAAGCCTTCTGTTCCACCGATTCTTCATGCGCAAGAGTATGATTCAAGAGAAAGGTGGAATACATCACTATGTACGTCCTCCCTCCCCATGTCTTAATTCTTGATCTGTCGCCGTTCACTTGCATGTTGCACGCTGCTCCTACAATCTAGTCGGTTCAACATTACCTTCCTCAAAGAAGTGTCAAGCATTTCCACCCTTTGTTTTTTCTAACAATTTTCGTTTGCACTGGTGTTTTAGGATGCAGCTGGGAATCGCAAACCAATGTTACATGAACTAATACCATGCCATCAGAATGTTGCCGCAACAGCGCTTTTCATTGCCATGAAAAGTGAAGAGACCATACGTCACACAAAACCTTTCATCTTCGCATGTGTCAAGGTCGCGCAAAAGAATCCACGTCTGGAAGTAGATACCACATCAAAGGAATATTGGCGATGGCGCGATAGCATTCTCATGTACGAAGAAGTGATGTTGGAGTTGTTGACCTTCGATCTGTCGACCAAATCACCGCTGATCTATCTCAATAACTTCCTGGAGGAAATTCGACTTGCCAGTATCAACAACACGCTATGGAAGGAGCTTCGAAATTATGCATGGGCATTCATTTGCGACAGTAACCATTCGGTCCTGGGACTTTTGGTCAGCCCGAGAACCATCGCGCTTACTGCGCTCCTTTTCGCTGCAACGGCCAGGAAAGTCGAAATACCTCAGATAAATGGGAAGGACTGGTGGGATCATCTGGGTGGCAAGGAAGATCAAATTGTGAAGGCGGGGGTATTCATGCACGCATTCCTATCGGATAGTCCATTTCAAGGATCTGAATCGAGCCCTCCAGCGAGCATGGCAACGAAATATCTTCATCGATCAAGTGGGAAGGAAGAAAAGAACGGTATGGATTCGACAGACAGTCAGATGGAAGATGTGCAAGCTACACAAAATGGCAATGGTCATGTTCAGGGAAATGTTCCCAATGGCACGGAGAACACTTCACAACAAACTTCAGAGTCTCAGACGCACACCAAGGAGGAGTCTGATGCATCGGCAGAGAAACTTGACTCTATGCAGACATCCCAGACCGTTTCAGGAACGGACGATACAGCTCTAAAAGCGGCTGCAAACAGTCTCTCAACTCACGTGCGAAACGGGCCAGAAGAGGAAGCAAATGGAACCTCCGAAACCACCCCCGCTGACGTCAAGCTCAGCCCGAAGCGCAAGGCAGAGGACGAAACAAAAGCAGAAGAACCGGAAGCGAAAAAACCCAAATTGGACGAAAGCCAAAGCCAAAATGACGAAGAGAGGCCGAAACAAGAAGCCGAAGCTGCACCGGCTCCACCGGAAATCAAGGCAGGAACAGGGGAGGATGGTGTGGTTGTCGAGGTGGAGCAGCAATAAACATATTTTTTTTCCTCGTAACTTACATAAGTTATCATATCCTCAAAAACTGCGGCTTGATTCACAGCGATGGCGTTCTTGGAGTTTTGGGTTCGTTGACGGCTGGCTTTTGCTGCCCCTTTTTTGTGTATTATTGAGCTCATGGATCGGAGTTTATAAATGATCAGTTGAATGATCGATCCGCGAATATATCATATGGGAGGGATAGAAGATGGGGAGGGGAATGGGATGGGAGGGGATGTTGTGCGGTAGGGTATGGTATGGTATGTGATGGAAGGCGTTCATTTGGATTTTCAGAAAAACATTTTTTGAAAATCTGATGGTTCTGTAATATTATTTGATTTGCGGTGTAGCAGAGCGGTATCAGAAAGAGGGGATCGGTCGGGGGAGAGCAGCTTTTGGTGTAATATTGAAGCACTATCGTGACGATGGTGCAGAAAGGGAAGGGAAGATTTGGAGGTATAAGGGGTGGAGAAATAGGAAGCGAATCTTGGGGTTGCGGGATGGCTTTGCTCCCTGGATGGATGATGGATGATGGATGGATGGATATGAACACATAAATATACTGAGTTGAATGATATTCACCTTAAGAAACGCATTTTTGAAGTCAGAGGTGCGAAACAGCAGTTCTCCAATACTCGTTGAATGGACGCCTACTTTCTATTGCATACATACGCCTTAGGCATGTTATATATATATACACATTCCTATGCATACATCTAATCCCCCGCCGCTGTTTGTTGCAAATCAAGCCATAATCTGATCTAATGTTACCCACCCTCACTACTGCCCATCACCTCTAAAGTCGGGCTTCCTCCTATTTCCAACCCAGCACATCACACTGCAAAACCACCATCCACGCATCCTCCATCCCCGCCCATTTCTCCACCGCCCACAACGTCTCCTGTATCTCCTCACTAGCAATCCCCGCATCAATCCAACTCCGATAGAAAGGATCCCCTTCAATCAACTGCCCCCTAGCGCGCTCAAACATCCTCTTGCGATCCTCAACCCCAGCGTATACATTAGTCCCAGCATCAACTTTGATCTCTTTAAAACCAGCAGCACGAAACAGCGCCGGCATACTCATCGCCGTGGTATCGACTTCAGGATCTCCCTTGCGCGAGGCGCGGAATTCATTCTGCCCCCACAAACGATCAAGATCCAGACTCCGCGGGTAAAAGTGCGGGCCCAGCCCATCGCGCGTAGCCAGAATACCGCCTGGTTTTAAGACCCGGCGCATTTCGGTCAGGGCTTGGCGAGGCAGCTCGGGTGGTGGCATGTGTCCCAGGAGTTGAGAGCTGTAGACGACGTCGAATGTGGCGTCGGGATAGGAGAGCCCACTCAAGATATCGCCTTCTTCAAAGACAACGGAGCCGGATCCGTGAGTGGGGATGTGGGATTCGGAGGTGAATGTTTGCGCTTTCTGGAGGACGGTGGGAGAGATATCGATGCCGGTTATTCTGCCTTCGGTGACGTATTTAGCGAAGCTTGTGGTGATGGTGCCGGGGCCGCAGCCGACGTCGAGGATGTGGTCTGTTGGCTTGAGGTGTGGAAGGAGGAAGGGGGCGTGGGACTCAGCAGTGCGTAACAGGTGAGTTGAGATGGTGTGGTCGGAGTGGCCCCGTGTATAGTAGCTTGGTAGATCTTTTTGTGCCATGTTTACTACCTCTCTGGTAGGTTTTCTGATTTCTTGTGAAGTGTAATATTGTGCCAGGACGGGTGGTGGTATTGAGAGGAGTATGAGCAATGACAGAAAAAGTGCAACATTGGTCGTTGACATGGCCATATATATAGCTCACATGCGATGGAGCAATGGCTGGTAACTGACGTGCCATATAGTGACCCCATCGTATACGATTGGACACACTCTCGGTATGTCGGGATTGTATCTCCTAATCCGGTTGACGACCCCCCCGAAAGCCGCTAGTTGTTTGATACTACTACCAAGCCTACACTGAAATGTGTCGAGTGTGCTCTTCATCTCTTTCCGAATGAAGGACTGTAAGGCCGATCGGAATGGGAGACAGCCGTTGCTGACTGGCATAGTACCGGGCTCCGGGTCTGTGTCTCCCAATTTGGTTAGTCGGTTCCGAAAACCCGTAGTTGCGTGACAACAACAGTGCAAGCAGTTTTGGAGTTAACCAGTCGAGTGATAGCATCGACTGAATTTCAGTTTATACCCTCGGATTATGATTTCACCGATTCTCTGTGTCCGCATGAAACTAAGGGGCATTGAACGCCGCTAGCCCAGATCTTGCTATGAGTATAAGAGAGGGCTTCGACTACAGCATGGGGACGCAATTAGTAATAGTAGACGTAGAGGAATGAGGTGTCCATGTGTTCGCGATTAGACCTGCTACTGCTGCGGGAACGGTTTGCAAATCAGTTGGCTGAGGTTGGCTCTCGATATCTGATTCGAAGGGTGCAAAATATTAAATCAATGGCACGATCACTTCTCAACCCGACTCGATACTGCCCACTCAAAGTTCAAGTAGACCATCCCAGTAAGAGCTATCTAGGGGGTCCTCGCATGTAAAATTGTCCATAAGCCCAGTCTGCAGACCTTCCATATCCGTTGGTTCAGTCGCAGCCCCTATTTCCGCCCTCGATACCAGCAAAATCTGGATGAACATCGGTGCATCTTCTGCTCTGAGTTCCAATGCTCGCGAGCGCGCTTGCCATGCTTCTAAAATTAAATCCGTCAGCGCAGTATAAAATTTGTGATCACCTTGCAGCGCCACCGGCTGTTCCTCGTGAATCTCTTCTAGCAGACTCCATCCGGTTTCCACCAGTTGACCACTAGTCCGCACCTTTAGTTGGCTAACCATATACACCAGGGCTTGGATCTGTGTCCGACACGCCATGTGGTCCACTAGTTTTATCGAGAAGCTGGTGTTGCGCACATCGCGGTCAAACTCTAGCAGCCTAACGCTGCTTTCAAAGACAAGATCCTCATCAGCCCGGGACACGTATCTACCACCTTCTGGTTGGTTCTGTGGGTGGAACATGAGGAACCGCTGGTGGTGGATCGTAATGCCCGCCATGGTGGCAGATAGGTGGTGCAGTGGTATGCTCGGGTCAAGGTGTGCGAGATATCTTTCTTGGAGCATGCTTTCTACCTCGCCGAGCACCTTACGTTTCTTAGCCATACTCTCGGCGCTTGTTGATGTGACTAGTTCGGCGGCTATCTCCCTAGGGTTGAGGCTGTTGGAAAAGTTGGATGACTTCCGCACAAATGTCCATAGGTCGTATTTCATCAGACAGTAGACCATCTCTGTGGCGGCCGTATGCTGGACAGCGGGCGGTTTCGTCATATACTGGTGCAGATCCGCATCGTTAACATTCATTGGGAGCCGCACATCACCCAAGTCGTCAATTGTCGATATTAGGCCTATCCCGCGTCGGGCGCGAGAGTTTAGGCCGCGTATATACCACCACAAACGTACTTGCATCTCTTGCTTGAAGAAGGGCATGTCAGAGTCTTCGGCAGCGCGGTGCAGTTTCATTTTGTGAGCAATGCGCAGGGTCAGCGCGACTGCCGTTGTCGAGAATTCAGACTGAGGATCGATCATCTTGCAATCGCCGAAAAAATGTTAGAACTTTTGTCTTCGGCAAAGCCACTTAGATTAAACTTACCAGGATGAGAGCCAAAGCCTGTAGAACTTCCAAGTCCCGAGTTGAGAGTAGATCGGTGTTAGAAAATGCCCATAATGCCCCCGTACGGAATCGGCTCACAAGCACTTGTTTTCGCTCTCCTAATATGTGGATGCAGTCGGCTGGCTTCAGTGAGACAACAGCCAGTGCGTATACAGCGAGCATTATGGCCTCTAATGGTCTTGGAACCGATTCTACAGCCCACGCGGCCTCAAAAATCCGGCCTTGAAGGGTAGGTGCGTGGATGATTTTAGTTAACGGGTTGACGTTATCCACAAATGTCTGCCACAGCTTGAAAACTTGTTTTGGGTTAGGATGCAGTTCTAATCGTTCTGGTGCTGCAGAAACAGGAACAGGAATAAATAGAGAAGGCATGGTGGGTGCTTCGTGAGTATCCATGGATTGGTCTTCTGTATCCCTGTCGAGCGGTTTGAGTTGCGCGATTTGGGGTGTTTTCAACTTCGGGGGCTCTTAGCATGAATCCAAAGCTGAGCAGGGAAGAACTTACTTCTTCAGGGAGCTCAGACCAAAGCCGTGATGCCCCGTACCGCTCATCAGGCAGGATGTCTCGACTTGAGTCTTCAACTTGCGTCGCAGGATGTGTTGCGGCAGCTCTTATTGCCTCCACAGAGGACCCCGAGTCGGTCTGGATCTGAGGACTGGCGACGAGCTGCTTTTCCCATGGCGACTGAATCCATGAATTACCTAATGGATTGAACGATATGCTATAGCTGTGAAGTAGGGCTTCGAGCTCCTGGATTTTGGAAAGTAGATCACCTTGCGTTAACTGTTTCCGATGTCTCTGGGACGGCGCAGGGGTTCGATAGATGCATGCTGTCTTCGACTTGGAGCAACTCGAGCACGGGCTCAGCTTGTCGCATTTGATCTTGCGCCGGGCACAAGCTAAGCAGGAGTTCTGGTTTTGGGGCGGCATTACAATTCCGGTGACGATGCGTCAACAGCAAAGCACATATGCCTCGTCTCCGCCAGCTCCTTAACTTGACGCCGCGTTAGGAATGGTTTTCAACAGCCGGTGTCAGAATCCCGAGTGAATGAACCAGCGCGGAAGCCGCCGGGCCAAAATTCAAATTGAAGATCGGGACGGTGGTTCACTATCGATCGATATTAATTGAGTAAAGCATATAAGTTTCATCAAATATCTTTCCTTCAACCTAGCCGTTAACCGGTTACTTAAAACAGGCTCGTCTGTATGTATTCCTGACTTGACCCGCCAAACAAAGGGATCTACGGATTATATCAGTTATTTGCTTCGTCAGAGAAAATTCAAACATGGAAGAGGTTGAGACTGCATTGTGGTTTGCCTTTGGCACCTACTTCTGGAGCCGGCGTACCAGAGGTGCTCGAGAAAGGGCAAGATTCGCCGGTCACGGACAGTCAAATAAGTGAACATCCTAAAGCAGCACTGTCACATGACAGCGACGACGTAACGTGACAGACTGGTTTGTTTCTCTTTTATTTTACTTGATTCTCCTGGATGAGCATTTTTTAATTCTTCATTTATTCCCCAACCGTGAGTATGAGGTATATTTGAAAAGTTATTTCAAGAATTTTTCTTATCATATTAAGATGCTTGGCTCAACTTCAGCTACTTGGCCAGATAGTGGCGCATCTAGGCAGCTGAAAGCTCTTCGTCGTGTCTAAAAACAAATTCCCCTCCACCACGATTAAAATCACCAAAGATGTCCGCTCAACCACCAGCGTGTATCATAATCGGCGACCCTGACCTCTACGGTCTCGGGGTCCGTCTTACCGTTTATGCCCAAGCACTCGTCTACCTCTGCGCAACCACTTACTCCAAATCTCCGCGCATGATCCTCGAAATCCCCTGCGTCCTCCTCAACGTCTCTATCAGCAGCATTCTCATCCTCCGCGCTCTCCAACGCCGTCTCCGCCCCTTCGACACCATGCTCACGCTCTTTACCGCAGGAACGTTGAGTCTTGTTGCTCCCCTCGCAGAAAGCGCTTTGTGGGAGATGCGCGCGAGGACGATTGCGGGTAGAATTCTCACGTGGCTGCAAACGGTGTGTATGAGTTTCCAACTGGTGTTTGGGACTTGGGCGGTATTTAATGATCTGAAGGTGGATGCTGCTTCTGAGGCGGAAGATTGTCCGGTTTGGATATACTTGTTCTCTAAGCAGAGGAACTCGGGTTGGGCACTGAATACTTGGAAGGCGGCCTATTGCATTTTCATTCCGAGTTTTATTTTGCAATCTTTGTGGAGTCTGAGGATTGTGAGGAATGGAGTTCGTATGTTGGGCCTATGGCCTCTCTCGCCTCTGCATGTGTGGGGTTATGTAATCTCAATTGGCCCAAAGTCGAATGCGCCTCCAGCGAAGACTGCTTCCAAGGCCGTGGAATTGCGCAAAGCTCCTCCACTCACCCGACCTCCGGTTGCCCGCCTTCCGCTGGGCACTCGAGCAAATCAATCAGGCATCGCTCCGGGAAGCGGGCAGGCAGGGAAGTTAGACAAGAGTTCCACTTGGCAATTGTCACAAAAACGATCCGGATCACGCCCAGAAACTTCCGTTCTATTCACCTCGATGTTCTTGTTCATCTTCTTCCAGGTCTTCGGCGTCGAACTTATGATATATTGGAATCATGTTAAGGGAGTCAACTCATTGGATTCATCGGGGCAGGTTCTGTCTCTAATAGGTGGAACTTTCACATTGGCACAGTTCATCTGGGCTGTTAGTGGCCTATCATTGGATTTGGGAGGTTGAAATGTCTGTAATGGGTGAACTCATTTTGCTGGGAGGAGATGGTATAGATGGGATCAAACAAGGTGATGAGCTATCTAGAGCGGACATTGTATTCGTTCGGCTGAAGAGCCAGCATGATGTTCGTGCGAGCTAAAATCTTGAATCTTGATATAGTATACCTTGTGATTATCTACAACTTGGTAGGATATATGACTTCATGGCGCAAACATGAGAACCTCAAGGAATTTCAGGTAATACTCAATCACCGTTCGCATGAAAGCCACTCATAGAGAAGCTTAGAAAAATGGTCCAGACACATAGCAACTGTTCCGACCCCTCGCACGTGATACAGCACATTGATCCTTGGGGCGGTTTGGCGGCTGATGGCGTTCTAAAAGTGAGCTGAGAAACAAATTATGATCATTGTTGCCTTGGACTTTGCAAGATTTGTATGATGCGCTGGCGGATTGAGCCTCCGTCGTAAGAGGGTTGTAACCGCAAAAAGCATAAATAAACCAGAAGATGCGTTGCTGGGGAAAACACATGAACTTTCGCACGGGCCGTAGATCTTCATAAAACCAGACCAGTTCACAGCCCGCCCCTGGCAACGTATTTGTGCCGGGTTCCTGTGCCTTGCCCCATCTGTGCCGGTTTTATGATTGGCACAACATCTTCCGGCCCGAGTAAGGTACTGTACAGCCCACAATAGCAATCCGAGGTATTGCGATTGTTTGAGATGATTCGGTCGTCTGAGATGGTGGTATTCCTGGAGCCGTGCTGTGAGGACACGAAAGCTAATATGGTGGTGGTGGGCTGGTAGGTTGGTGGCTATGGGTAAATCTGCTTCTCCAATGATTACGGAGATGCTTCCCACGTCTGAAATCCTTCGAATCATGAGACACAGATGGCATTCAGGCGACTCCAGCTTCATGCTGAATGAGGTGAGAGAGTCAACCACGCGGACACCTTTGCATCCTGCTAGACGTTCACTTGGGAGGTGTAAATGATGTGGCTGATGGGAGACTTTGGGCTATGAGGAGCTTTGCCTTGCAGGACAAGAAGCTGAGTAGTTATGGAGTGAACAGCGAACATATATACGGCATAATTCCACAATGCAAACATGGGGTACGATGCTATCCCCAGATTTCGACTAATTTCCATAACTGGTCGTGCGAGCAGAGCAGGCCAATATATGGTCCCCTTACTTGTGCTATTTGTTTGTGGTTGAGACATCAACACACGAGCCCCAGCCATGCAGCGACGTTTGCGTTCTTCAGTCGATAACCTTACATGCATGAACGAGAACCGCGGTAACGAACCAGTTTCGCCTCCTAGAATCAGTGCCAGTGTCAGGGAAACCAAGTATGTGCCATTCTCCTTCCTTTTGGTTCTGCTGCGACGGTGCTTGTTGCAGAGAGAGACACTCGCTGGACTCGAGTACGGTTGGACTTCTACGTTTTGCTACCTCAAGACTTCGCGCCCGCCACTATCAAAAACAATGGGGACTTCGTACTGTTCCTTAAAATAGCAGTGTTTTCGGCGGAAGGAGCATAGATTTGGGGCAGATTGAACCCTTCCTCACGCTTCGGCTGCTGTCGGGGATAAGCTCCCATGTCTCTCTGCTCCACCCTAATCTTACTTCTGCGCTCTATCCATCCTAGGCGCGCGATCAGTACTTTGTATGGAGTAGACCCGTGGAGGGAAGACCAAAACGGAAAAGAGCTGGGATATTGGCGTCGTTTTCTTCGCTCGTCTTCATTTATTAAGATAGAGATTGGTTCAGGCTGACGCAATGTACGAATCTGCTTTAGAATCTCAACTTTCCCTTCATTCTCTTCTTCTTCCTCCTCCTCTTCCTCCACCACCTCCGCATCTGCCTCTACCGCATTCCCCACGCATTCGAAATCCACCTCGTCGCACTTTCATTGGGAGAAGGAGCAGGAATCCTACAGACTCGCTACCTCTAAAATTCGACAGGATCGACAAGAGTTGAGAAGGTCACGACGATACAGCGAGCAAAGTTTTAGAAGTCAATTCATTCAAGCTGCACAAGCTCACACCAATCATACATCCTCGCTATCATATCCTACATTTACACCGTATAGGCGCCCTCATCACGATCTCATAATCTGGGAAGGAATTACATGGGAAATGCAATCCCCGCGACGCACTGCACGACCGGCCTCGTCTGGGAGCGCGTCAGCCTATGAATCCCGATCGCGAAGTCCTCTGAGCACCAGTGCTTCGGTCGATGATGTTTCGAGCTTAGTTAATGATATATCTTCCTGGGCACAAGGTGGATCAAGTCGCTCAGAGGGAAGAAAATCAATTCATGGTGCAAGTGGTTGGGCGAGCAAACGATCTTACACGGACCCTGTTGTGCCCATACACAATCGATATGAACTGGAGAAAGAGGGCAGACCACCTGTGCCAACGACCCTACTGGCCCCGCAACGATTACGACAGGAACCGAAAACTTGGACAAATTTTGTGCCGCATGAATATTGGGGTGATGGTTTTCAGAAACTTCCTCAGGAAGTACTTTTGGTGATTCTGCGAGAACTTAGGAAATTACATGTGCATGATGGCAGTCTGAGTTGTGCAACTTGCTGCATGAGAGATTTGCATAACCTTGGATTGAGCAGCAGGAAATGGTGGAATGCCGTACAAGTCGTGTTATACGAAGACATTCAGCTGGTTGGAAGCGATTCTATCAACCACACCAAGAAAAAGTTCAAGATAAAATATGGAACGAGACTCAGACTGCTTAGGAGGACCCTTCGAAGTCGACCGGATCTTGCGAAATATGTCAAAGTCCTGAAAATACCATCCATACCAGAAGCAGCCAAGACGAAGCAGGAGCAGGAGGAGTATCTGGACCTGGTGGCTTCGATATTAATGGCATGCCCCAATTTGGAGCGTTTCCCCGGATTTTACCAGCCATATGACCACGAATTCAATCATTATTTTCATGCCCTAACGACACGGCGGAAACTTGTTGAGAACGTCTGGTTTATCGAGCCTAGCCCATTTCAACGCAAACAGCGTTATAGTGTCACGGAGGAATCGGATACCTCTGTTTTTGTGCCTGGCCCTCTACATCCCGAACAATACACCAATTTCCTCGACCTTCACTCAAACTGGCCTCAGTTACAAACGCTAGCTCTTCATTGCAACCCAGGTGGAATGATTGACTCGAGCCTCTTTACCAAAATACTTCGACAACTCCCATCACTTCAGGATCTATATATATCATGCTTTCCGGCCACATCTTTCAATGACGAGAATTTAGTATCATTACCCCCGCTCAGGAAACTTCGGCTTGACTCCCTTCCAGGAATAACATCCAATGGTTTATCTAGTTATGCCGCGTTACCAAATTCTTCCTCCCTAGTCTCAATGTCGCTCATATCATTACCGCTTCGATCACTGTCCGCTCTTGCTCGTCTGCTTTCACGTCTAAAGAATCTGAAATCATTCACCATATCCCAAGGGCCTTCACTTCTACTCGATAATCGAGGTGAAATATTCTTACATCCCTATCTTGCATCAAGCACACTAGAAAAGCTTCATTGGGAGATCACAAATCCAGATGACGACAAAGCCTCAGATATCCTCGTCAAATCGATTGCTTTCTCCGGCTTCCCTTCTCTGCGCTCTATCCGTGCACCAACTGATTTCAATGGCTCGATCCAAAAGCTATGCAAGCCCAAAGCACGAATCGAATTACCTGGGGATAAATACCGACAGATGGGCCTCGCCGGTCCAAACCGAGCATCGACTATGCCTACTTTACCCTCTCCAACTCGATCCATGTTTTCCCGTCAAAGCAATCGTGATAGCCTGATGAAGGTTCCCAATGCGTCCTCTTCATCGCTACCTTACGATATCTTGATGGAAAGCGGAAAGCATGAAATGATGAGTCTCGCTGCTGCGCGACAGTTGGCGCAACTCCGCATTGAGAACGGAACGAAAGCTCAATTCGATATTCTTATCTGGGATCACGACGAGGGGGAATGTGTCCAGAGATTCAAAGTGGGAACGTTCATTGGGAAGGTGGAAAGTAAAGTCGTGTATAATCTGAAGCCGGATCTGGATGGTAGTGATGAATCGATCCTGGGTATCGAATCACTTTTGGAGAGCGGTGATGAGAAGAATTTACGTGATGGGTGTACGGGAAGTTGGAATAGCGATCTGGATACGAGACTGGGGAAGGCGTCGAAGGGAAAGGACAGATGGTGGCATACGGAGAGGCAGCGGTGGAGGGAGGTGAAATTGGATACTTTCTTTTGATTGTTTGGTTGGTTGTTTTTGATACCCTGGAAGCTGGAGTTGGGAGTGTGGGATATCTGTATCACGGAAGTGTTAAGATCTTGGAATAGGTTCCATGTGTATGTTATGTAGATGGATGTAATAATAATGTTTCTTTCTACAGCAAACTGGATGGGTTGATCCGTTCATATGCGAAATTTGTGGATTCACGCTAGAGCTTCACTTTCAGCTCAGTGAGACTTATTCACTCTATATTCAACCTGTCCGAGCACTGTTTTCTATCCTATTGTCTATTTTGACTGCCTTCGCTTACCTGAATTCATCCTCAACAATAGTCACAGCTTCTCAGCCTGCGAACTTTGGAATCTTGCACCATCCTTTCTGTTGGACAGGCTTATGTTGCACAGCAGGTTGGTACGAAAAGAGTGCCTATAAGGCCTTAAGGGATTTAAAAGTAGGGTGTACTTAAGCTTGATTCAACTGTTCTTATGGGCTATCTACAGTGGGAAGGACTAGCTATATTTATAGGCCTTTCAGGCCTATTGCCTTAGGCTTCTCAAGCCTGTTTGCCACAGGCTT
>NJPR01000007.1:0-84002 GCA_002946385.1 Rutstroemia sp. NJR-2017a WRK4
GGGGGCGGGGGCGGGGGGGGGGGGGGGGGGGGGGGGGTGTGGGGGGGGTGGGGGGGGGGGGGGTGGGGGGGTTGGTGGGGGGGGGGGGGGGGGGGGGGGGGGGGGGGGGTGGGGATGAGACGATGCGACGTGATGGGAAATGGGGGGTGGAGGGCGCTTTCGAGAAGGGAGGGAGGGGCTTGGATTGGCAGTGCGAGAAAAGGAAGTGCTAGGGTAGTTGGTGGGCTTGGTTAGGCTGGGTGGGTATGGTGGGACGGAGGAGATGGTGGGCAGAGTAGAGGAATCGGGCTTGGGGCTTTTGATGATTGACGGACGCATTAGGGTCTGCTGAGCGCCGTGGCTATTGTGGATGTATCGTTTTTGTTCTATGGAAGGGGTAGGGTGGGATATTAGAGAAGAGAAGAGAAGAGAATGAAAGGGGGAAGTGAAGAGGCGCTGCTAGGATGGATGAGATGAGCAGCCTCCGAACATCAATGGTAGGCTAGGTAGGGTGTGCGTATCCATGAGTAGCTGACCTCCCACGGGACACTATAGTCTATAGGTAGATAGCCTCCTGCTAGATGGTGTATGACTTTATCGTCGAGCGCTGTGCCATGTCAGATGCAATGTACAGGATTGTGTATGGAGGAACATGTGATGGCAGTTGTGAGGTTGGGGTTTCTACAAGTCTATCATTTATGTTATGAGAGGAGGATTTTGATCAGATTTCGGGGTGGGGGAGTGGGAGTGCGAGGGGGAATGGGGAAAGACATGTATTACCGTTGGATATCAGATTGTATAATGTTTGTGCTGGGGCGGTAATCTTCAGCTCGTTGCTGCTGGTTTTGTCTTAGGTTTGTCCCGTGGGAGTGGATGCGTGTGGGGGGTTGGGGGATACGTGGTTGGGAGGGAGGGGGTGAGTGTGATGGCGAGGGTGAGGGCGAGCGTATGGGAGAGGTAAGAGGCTGGTGGGTGATTGAAGGGGGAATGAGAATGAAACAGGTTGGACAGATTCGGATGGAGAGGAAAGCGGAATGTACTCATCCATACAGAGCTGTACTCGAGAGGGTTGGTACGAACGGTTGATTCAGTTGGTTGACCGACTGACTGATTGATTGATTGATAGATTGAAACGGTTTGTGACATTTCATTAGTTTAGATGAACGGATGGGATAGGATAGAGCTGTTGCTATGTTTGGGGTGGCTCCAAGAGATAATGATGTGACGGGAAGGGGGCAGAGGCGAGGGGGGTCATTGTAGGCCACTCACCACTCACTCCACAACCCACTATATTCTGCAGCAAAAGCCAAGCAATATATATAGGCTATGCTTTGTACGAAATACAGTATGCTAATGTATTAAATGCATATGCGATGTAGGGGCCTAGGTAAAAGTAAGCGAGTTCGCAGGATAGGATGATTATTTGCAGGTGGACGTGGACGAGAGCTGCATGGCCACGGACGGGGCAGGAGATATGGATCTGCTGTATTCAAATAGATACCAGGTAGGTACTTACAGATACATCATGCTATGTATAGCCAGTTTTCCCTCCTTTGCTAGATCAGTGATAGTCCAGTAGCGGAGGACTTTGTGTGACGGTATCACTTTTGTAAGGATCCCAACAACACAAGAATGCAATTTTTATCTCGGCCGCCAAATGGATTGTGTCATGATCGAGAATATAAATGCAGTGTGGCTGAATCAACAATAAAACTGTGGCTTGATAACAGATTAAGACAAAGAGCTGCACTGCGCGCTGCAGGATGAATGGCGAAAAAAGCTTCTTTTCCCTTTTGGGCTCTGATGGGCGTGAGCACCCAAAAAGAATTTTCCCCGCGCGACCACTAACCTCGCTCCCTCCTCGTTCCTGCCACGCGGCGTCCAAGCTCTCTTCAACACAATTCTCTTATGACACCGACCACTTCTTACTCAATTGAGCTGTTGAGTAGAGACTAGAGAGACCTCTTTCGCAAAGGTTGCCGGCGACTAGAGATCCAGAGGACAAGAAGGTAATTGTATTTCTGAGCAATCAAACAAGCAACCAACCAAGCTGCGACGTTATTCTACGAGGACGGGTGCCGAAGTAATGGGTATGGAATAAATTGATACCTTTCTCAGCTTACTACTTGCTATCCCCACTCTCCTCCGCTTTTCAACCTCTCACTACCACCGAAGAAGTCGTTCTCCAACCGCAGCAGAGAAAAACCTAGACTGAACTGAAGCACAAGCTAAGACGTGCAATTTCATTTTTCGAAACTCCATCAACCCCGCCGTCTGCTACCTACCACCTACCAAATCTCCATACCGAATCAATCGCGGATAACAAATCTACCCCCCTTGAAATTATCCCAAGAAAACGAAAGCGACCAAACGTGAAGGGATCCCTTGACCGCTCGAAACAGAGGACGGCGAATACCCATTTGTCCAATATATCGATTTTGAAGTGATACGCAGAAGGGGAAAGGGTATTTCAATTGCATTCAAGTGGTGGAAGGGGCATGTTATTTGGGCATTAATGCGATTACGGTGGGACTAGTTCGCGGAAACTTGCAGCTTCAGAAAGTCGCACAGCGTTCGATTATTACATTTGCGCAATTCCTCCCAACACGAGCGAAAGCGAGAGAGGGAGGGCAGGCTTGGTGGAAGGGCAAAATCGTGTCGGTGTCGTCTCCGCGTGACTCTACATGTGTGGAGGTATTTGGCTTTTTTACGAAGAAGGGATACTAGGGTTTAGGATTGGTTGGCGGAAATTCGAGAGCCAGTAATTGATCATAAATCCCATTTGACAGGAACGCCGTAAAAGCGAGGGTGAGAATTTGGGCCCAAGGAATTTACGACGAATACGGGACGGGGTGGCCGAGTTGGCGCGCGAACCTACCTACCTTTTCCTACCCTACCTGGTTTCTGGGAAGGAGAGGACGGACATACACACACGCGCACACACGGAAAGAGGGAGCTGGACCGGCCAAATAGCGGTGCATGCGAACGCGTGCTGGTGCTCGGATAGGCACGCGGCGAAACGTGGTGTGGGATTGGGAAACGCGGGTACTTGCTTTGCGGCAAAAAGAGATTTTTAATTCGGAGCCCCGCTAGAGTTACCCTTTGTGAAATTTAGATTGCTTCGCCAGACGCAACGAAAGGTGATAGAAGGGTGTGCGCTGGAAGTTTGTGTGTGGGAGGGAAAAGGGAAAACAAGGCCACGGCCATTGTGCAGTTGTTGCTGGACGGGCGGTTCACGGCACCATCCTGTGTCGCCTTGGTTGTGCGACGAGGCTGCTGCAGCAGGGCTCTTGATTCAAGGATTGGCGAGGGAGCTTGACTGGGGCTTGTATTGATTGAGGTGTGGTGTCGCAGAAACGAAGCTAGCTTCTGCACAAGTACCAAGTGAGGTATTTAAGACAGCATGTCGGGAGAAACTGAGATAGATGATGCTGAGGTTTCGGATGGCGCTTCGGAGAACGAGTATAGTGATCATGAGCAAGAGCTTGATGTTATAAGCAAAGAGGACGATAATAAGGACATGGCGGAACAAAAAGTAAGACCGGACGGTGAGGAGAATGGGAATTCGGTGGGAGCAGCGGCCACAGCTACGAAACCAAAGTTCGATCCTAAAGATCCACTGAGACCCAGGAGGAAGAAGGCAAGAAGAGCTTGTTTTGCTTGTCAACGAGCTCATTTGACTTGTGGTATGTTTGCTTTTTTTCATTTCTTTTCCCAGGTTCTCTACAGGCTGAGGCTGTCGC
Organism: Rutstroemia sp. NJR-2017a WRK4; assembly: GCA_002946385.1. NCBI lineage: Eukaryota > Fungi > Ascomycota > Leotiomycetes > Helotiales > Rutstroemiaceae > Rutstroemia > Rutstroemia sp. NJR-2017a WRK4. Next base: position 3,723 of record NJPR01000007.1, read on the forward strand.
ATGTCAGCAGTTCTGCTTATGTTTGTCATCGCCGTTTACCCTCTTTTTCAGCCGATTTGCTATTATGTGCTAAGTATGAAATCAACAGGCGACGAGCGGCCATGCCAGCGTTGCATAAAACGAGGTCTAGCAGATGCTTGTCAAGATGGTGTTAGGAAGAAAGCAAAGTATCTTCACGATGCACCCCCTGAAGCCCTGAGGCCTGTTTTAGGCCCAACTTATAACCAGGTAAACAATCCTCGAGCCAATGGACCTCTTACGGGGAATTCAACGCCGACGGAAGCATCGCCAGGCATTGGAGCCTTCTTTCCTCAGCCAGAGACTTCGCCACCGTATCCTCTCTTTACGGCTAATCAACAAGGGCAAATGCCGCCCCCTTTACAACAACGGCTCTCGTATGGAAGTAATCAACAGTCTCCGATTTCACCTACTTTCCACACAACTGGTAATCGACCAACTGGCCTGCAAGGGATCTCGATGCCGCAAGTGTCGAATGATGGCCAGGCACCGTTCGGTGGAGCATTCTTCGACCCAAGCAACCCGGCGCTCTTCAACTTCGATCTGGAAGGGTTGAACTTTGGAAACCATTATGGAGCCTTGGAATTCGGCATGCTAGGCCATATGTCATCGGGAGCAGCAGAAACACCACCGCAGGATGCGACAATGTCACAGAATGTGGGTGATCTAAATTTCAATAACGGTTCCTCCTTCAACAACAATCCTACCTTCAACCCATTGTACGCCCAAGATACGTTGGGCGACTTCGCTGTGGGTATGGAACGGCAGAATGGAGGACCGAACGTCTTTACTGGTGGTATGCATCATGGATTGCCACATGCGTATGCCATAGCTACCGGACCCGGCAGCCATCCAAGTCCTAGTACGGAAGCAAGTCCCGCAGCGAGTACAATGGGTTTCGAAAGTTCTCCGACTACTACTACGTATCCCACACCAACAGCTTCTCATCGACCTGCTAAACGTCAAGATACAAAGTCTGGCCCGTCGTCTAAGTTGGGTCCGGCGTCGGTGCTTGGAAAGCGGACTCGAGATCCTTCATCTATATACGATACTGTTCACGAGCCTTACTCGTACACCACTGGCTTCCATAGCTTGACTGCATTCATACAGAAGCGCTTTTCACCCAATAAGACGCTCCGGATAGCGAAGTCGCTCGCTTCTATTCGACCTTCTTTCATCTCTTGTACGAAGACACTGAATAGACAAGATCTTGTATTCATGGAGAAATGTTTTCAACGGACCCTTTTCGAGTATGAAGACTTCATGCTGAATTGTTGTACGCCAACAGTTGTTTGTCGGAGAACAGGAGAGATTGCAGCTGTCAACAAAGAATTTACACTACTAACCGGTTGGAGGAAAGAAGTCCTTCTGGGCAACGAACCCAATCTGAACGTCAATACCGGGAACAGCAGCGCCTCGTCATCTTCAGGTAGCTCAACGCGCGGAAGCTATGCCACACCCAGAATACGACCAATGGGTCTCGCCGAGTCACAAGTCAAAGACAAACCGCAACCAGTCTTCCTAGCCGAACTACTCGACGATGATAGCGTGATCGAATTCTACGAAGACTTCGCGCGCTTGGCATTCGGTGATAGTAGAGGGAGTGTGATGACGAGGTGCAAATTACTGAAATACCAAACGTCCAAAGATGAAACGTCGCAGTCGCCGGAACAAAAAGATGTTAGGGAGAAGGGGAAGCGGAGAGAGAATAATGGAGCGGGGATTGGTGGGTTGGGGAACAGGATTAAGGAGATTGATGCGGAGCATGGGATTGGTAGGTTGGAGAGGGATGGGAAGATGGATTGTAGTAGTTGTTGGACGGTGAAGAGGGATGTCTTTGATATTCCGATGCTGATTGTTATGAATGTGAGTTTTCCTTTGCATGAAGAAGGGGGGAAGCAAATCTCGATGAATGCTAACCTTCCTGTACAGTTTCTGCCTTGCATATAATGCAATGCTTGGCTGTCGACATTCATATCCGCATGCTATACACAGCCGTCTCTGGATCTACATTTCGATGTTTCGTTTGCTCTCTTCTTTCTTATACATATACACTCTATATACCCACTGGTGCTTCCGACAAAAACAATACCTTACGAATCGAACCCCACTTCCTGAACCTCACCCTCTGTTTACGACCTTTTCTCTTTGCTTCTACTTGCGTTTATTTTGCATGCATGCATGGGATAGGCGGTTTGGAGGATAGGAAAAAAATTCCACGGCGCATATTTTTTTGGATAAGATTTTGGATTCCTGGGGTTGGTCTTCGAAAAACAAGACGGGATCGGGTATTAATGGGTATATTATGCAGCAGAGAGATTGATGGTTGGATTCCCTCTCTCCATTTGGGAGATGGGAGATATGGGGTTATTTTTAAATTGTGAATACGTTTTTTCTTCGCCTTCTGGTTATATTTATTTTGGGGAGCATACTCGGGATTAGCTGCATTTGGGCTTTGGGATGGGATTGGGATTGGGTATGGGATTGGTTTGGTTTGGGTGGGAAGGGAATGGGGGGGTGGGAAATGGGATATTTTATTGGGTTTGGAATTGGAGATTGGGTTTAGATGTTGTGGGTTTGGATACTGGGGGATGGGGAGGATGAAATGAAGGGAGGGGAGAAAATATTCTATTGGTGAAGTGGCTGGAAGGCAGGAGATATGGAGAGAGGTGGATGGATGGATGATGGAGTGGCTCTTTGTATTTAGATGATATTTTTGGATACGATGATATGATTTTTGGATTGGATGGGGGGTATTCTTACGACAGATGGGGCAGGGGAGCCGGAGAACACAGACAGACAGATGTTAGTTTGGGGGGTTTTGATATTGCGTTGTTATAGAGCATAGCGTAGCATAGGATGAACATGTTGAGATGAGATGAGAATGATACCATTATTTGCCGTTCACTTGGTCACTTGTTGCGTGTGCCCTTCCTCAACTTATAAATGGTGTTGAAATTTGGTATTTATTCATCCTCTTCTTCTTACAGAAGCCATTTCCAGAAAAAGCCAAGAGGAAAAAAAAGAACTCCCAAAATGCTAATGCTGGATATGTGATGCTATATATACAATAATAGATTTCCCCCATCCAATCCATTCCCATTCATCCAAATCCAGACCAATCTATTTGGTGGATGGATACCAATTCAATATTCCCGTTTGATCACTCGCTCGTTAAATAAACATTTCCTCTCATGTACATGTAACCTCCCAAAGTGCTCGTTGTGGTAGACCTCATATGCCATCTCGTCGTTTGACCACCTACCCAACCCATTCCGTTTCATTTCGTTCCAGTCATTAACATCCCCATCCTATCCTATCCCATCCAGACCCATTTCCGAGGGCCAAACGTAACCATAAAAATCTAATAGAAAAAAGACATGCGTGCTCCTCCGAGTAGAGGCATAGGGTGGGTATACCCCTTCATCCCTTCATCCAGCACCTTAAAATCTGCATGCAATTCCCATGCACGCTGTTTCTTCGAATATGCGCGCCAATCCCCCAAATAAACAAAAACAGACACAGAAAATCAGTAGCTCAAACCAATCAATCATCAGCCAAACTACTGCTTGTCGCACTGCTCCCGCTAATCGTCGACGACTCGCCGCGGGCTTGCTGCACCAGACGGTAGATGCCGTAGGCGATGAGCGCGAGGATGATGAAGAGGATGATGATGATTACGGCGACGACGTCGTTTTCCTTCATTTTGGCGGTGTTTGGGGTGGGTGTGTGGGCGGTGTGTTTGTTGCGGAGAGGAAGTGGATTTGCTGGCGGTGCGGTGTGTTTTGCGGTGAAGGAAGGAAGGAAGGTTGGATTGATTGATTTATGGAAATTTCAATCAATTGGGTGAGTGATGAGAGGAATGAGAAATCTAGAGATCTTGTTAGTATTCGTAAATGTATGAATTAGCTCATTCAACAAACATACCTTTCCTTTCTCTCTCTTTCCCGTCTTCAAAATGCTATCCAAAAATCTCAATCCTCAGCCTCGTCTCGTTCGTCCGTCGTCAAAGTAAACAAATGCGATAAGAGATCTAATCAATCGATCAAGCAATCGAGTACTTGCTAATCGTAATAGATAAAATCCCGAAGAATGTAAAAAACGACGATGAGTTATGCCAAAATTGTTAGGAATGGAAGAATAGAAGAGAGAAAGAGAGAGGAAAGAGAAAGTAGAGAGACAGAGCTTCTTGTAACACTGGTTGTCCTGCCATCTTCATTTTTCTTTTGGGATTGGTGAGCTGGAGGCGAACAGGGGTGTGTGTGTTGTAAAAGAAGGCGGCGGGGAGTGAGGGAGGGCGCTTATTATTGGCTGGGATTTGGGAGAAGGCTGGGGATTTGGGAAGAGTAGCGATGAAGTTGTAGTTAGGGAAAAGAATATGGAGTTTTTGTGATTTATTAAGTTATTTACCAGAAGACAAATAAAATGCCAAAATCAGTAAATAACCCCAATTCCCATCCATCATCGTCGTCGTCGCACAAACTTCCCTCGTCGCTCCCTCATCACCGCGTCAACCTTCCTCTTCTCTCTCGCTCGTGTGCTACCAGCCACATACTTTTCCGCCCGGACCAACTTTCTTCCCTTTTGTAAGCGAAAATTAAAAGTTATTTTCCAAGCGGACGGCACGGATACGCGCATCTTACATCATTTTGGAGGGAGTAGAGATTCCCGATTCTTAATTCCCAGATTATGTTGTGATGAGCGGGCGGGTGCTTTAGTTGTGGGAGGTGGGTATCTTGAGAGTAAGGGGTACGCGAGGTGAGGTAGGTGAGGTAGCCACGTGGTGGGGAGGGTTTCGGGGATGGAGATGCGGATGGAGATTGAGATGGAGAGGAAGTTGCTGATGTTCGTGAAAGGGGTGCAGGTGGATCTGTGGAGAGATAGGTAGGTGATGGGGGGTAGGATGGATGGATGGATGGACAGATGTACAGGTACAAGATTTGTTTGTGGTTGGAGTTATTACGGAAATGGTTCGTTGCATTTGTATACTCACAGATGGTGTGTTTGCTGAACCCGACAGAAGGGTTGGGTTATATGTAACAGATCCACGAACACCTGTATGAGTATCCATCTCCGGAAGGATGGAAGTTAGACGGATGGTGGGTGATGCTATCGTGGCCAGCAGTTCTGACTTACATCGGAGCCGATCATACTCGCAAGGCTGTGAGACATTCTGTTACTTGCCTCAAATCTCTCGTTAGCCTTGCCCCTCAATCCCTCGCTAACCAATAATCTAATTCGTCACGATAATCAATCGCAGCCTTGCTTAGAGTACCACCCCGAATTATTTCAGCACCCCACCATGACTCTAGATCTCTACTTTACTGCCTAGCTGATAATATAAGCTGCCAATTCCACAAATATAATCGCCCTCCATACTTCATATATATCTCGACTTCTCTCACCTAGTAATTTAGTAATAGCAATTCGACTATCCCACTCACAACCCTCCGAAATGCCCACCGCAGAGCCCCGACCGATGATCGTCGGACCCGACAGTGGTCCCGAACCTCCCTTCCCCTTGCGCATGAAGGGCAAAGTCGTGTCTGGATTCGGACGTGGTTCCAAAGAGGTATGTATATTTATCTGACCTTTCTCTCCCCTCCACCCCGCGCTCCTTACACAAAAGTCCCCAAACTGATTCCCCTCCTCCCCCAGCTCGGCATCCCCACAGCCAACATCCCCGTCGACACCGCGCCCTGGATCGACTCCGCCGCCAGCGGTGTCTATTTCGGCTATGCATCTCTGGATCCCTCGCCTTCCCCCTCTACCCCCTCCACAACCACCTCCCCCTCCCTCCCAACCATCTACCCCATGGTAATGTCCATCGGCTACAACCCGTTCTACAAAAACACCGTCCGTTCCGCAGAAGTGCACCTCCTCCACAAATTCGACACCGATTTCTACGGCTCGTTCATGCGGGTGCTGATCCTGGGGTATATTCGGCCAGAGCTGGATTACGTGGATTTGGAAAGCTTGGTCAAGGACATCGAGTGCGATATTGAGGTTGCGAGGGGGAGTTTGGAGAGGGAGGCGTGGAGGAGGTATGCGGAGGAGGGGGGTGAGGGGTGGGGGTGGTTGGTTGGGAAGGGGGAGGGAGAGGAGGAGGGGAAGGGGGAGTGAGGGAGTGGAGAAGGGGGGCATGGGAAAAGAAGGAGGGACGGAAAGGAAATGGGAAATCTGAGATGGATAGACGAATGAAAGGATGGAAGGACCTATGGTTAAACTAAGCAACGGCGTTTTTAGAGGAGAACAATATATAGGATAGACAAATCTGGAATAGGACAGGAATATACCACACCACTCACCCAAGCGGCTTTGGAAACGAATGCCTAAACTCGACTCTGTTGCATGGAATTCAACCCCGCTGCTTCTACTACTTTTCCCCAAGCTCGGTGCATCATACTTTCGGAGCAACTACCATGCAGAGTCACAAGCATGGCAACGGGCCTAGTTATTGTCTTGCTGCTCTCTTTCTCTGTCTTCCTCATCTCATTCTTCATCTCCTTCCACAACTCATTTTATACAACTACAAAAAGCGAAAAAGACGCCCCTCCGCTCCGCCTATCTATGTATATTTGCCCAGACACACTCCCGCTTGTTCACCCGAAATAACAAGACAAGACATGTCCTCACACATTAAACAGACAAAACACAAACACGCACAACCCTGGGAAGTAAAAGTAGTAAATTAAGAAAGTAGAAGAAGAGAAAAAAAAGAGGAGGTAGCTTGCAATTAACCATCATAATAAAAGTTTGCCCCCTCCCTCCCCACTAATGCACCCCCACCCATCCATTCATCCATTCTCCTTTATAGTATGTTATGAATTTTCCCCCATCCGTCCCTCCATCCCATAGTCCCTCCAATGCAATTCTTATCCTGAAGCTCATGGCTATGTTATTTCTTTCTTTCTAGCTATACCTAGGGTAAGCTTTACTATCCATCGTCTCCCTCCCTATTCGTTCCAGACATCACATCACATCACATCAATGCCCCTCTCCCTTCCCTTTCCTATCCCTTCGTAGTCTTAGTCATTTGTCATAAATTATCCCATCCCTCATCACGGCGCGTAGCTGAACTCCAATGTAATGCAATTATTGGCGTTCTTGTAATCCCTTCAGTCCTCAGTGGTATCCATTTGTGTCCGCTCCGCCCGCCCCGTTCGTTTCACTCGGACTTCGGTATGTAGCTCCGAGACCGCGTCCCGAGTAGGCTGAACTGCCTTCTTCGAAGTATGGATGTTGACAGGCTTGTTTGGCGGAGATGCGTCCGGCGGGGTCGTAGACCAGAAGCATTTCGAGGAGATCCAGTCCGGCTTCGTCAAGGTTGGAGCAGAGGACTTGGTTGGGATCTCTTTGCCATTTGGGGAACGAGGGCTTGAAGTCGGGGAAACATGTCTTGTCGCTGACGCCGGGCCATTCTTGATCGTTGGGTGTACCTAGAAGTCTGGTTTGAGTTAGCTTTGTTGTGGGGGTTGATTGGATGTGTAGATTTATTCACCTGAAGATCTTGAAGATCTCGTCAATCTCCGAATCACCTGGGAAGAGCGGTTTCCTAGTGCACATTTCCGCGAAGATACATCCAACAGACCACATATCCACCCCCGTAGAATATTGTCGACCACCGAGAAGAATTTCCGGAGCTCGATACCAGAGAGTAACAACTTCGTGAGTATATGTGCGGAGAGGAACACCAAAAGCACGAGCAAGACCGAAATCTGCAAGCTTGAGGTTACCTTCCCGATCAATAAGCAAGTTCTGGGGCTTAAGATCTCGATGCAGGATTCGATGGCTGTGACAATATCTAACGCCCTCGCACAATTGGCTCATAAACTTCTTGACCATAGCATCGCCTAACCCAAGTCTGCCCAAATCCGGTCCAGATCCTTCAGGTAAAGCTCGACCCCTACCACCATCGGAAACCGGCAGAGCCTCCATGTATTTCTTCAGATCAAGATCGAGGAATTCGAAGACCAGGTATAGCTTGTGGCCATCTGCGTGCACGATGTTGAAAAGACGGACGATATTGGGGTCGTTCATCTCTTTCAGGAGAGAAATCTCTCGAATTGCCGTACTGGGAACTCCTTCATCTTCTGCCTCAAGTCGGATCTTCTTGAGGGCAACGATTCGTCCTGGGTGCGTGAGATCTTTGGCCTTGTAGACAACACCGTATGTTCCTGTGCGTGAACAATGTTAGTTTGGGATACTTCGCGTTTGATAGTAAACAGTCAAGGATTATGTTTGCTATTTTTGCCGCTGCGCAAACGGGACGTACCCTCTCCAATTTTCTCCAACTTCTGGTAGTTCTCCATGATTCCGGAATATATGCTGATGCCAAAGGTTTAGAGAACGTAGAGGACTAGATATACACAATCTAATCGAAGAAAATAAATCTGCTTTCCGCCGTTCAAGTGGGGCGGTGTGAAGGAGGGGCAGCTCGGTGTGATAATTGGTTCTGGGTTATGGTAACAAGAGCATTTGATTCCAGCCAGGCGTGTGTGAGTATTCGTGGGACAAGAAGAAAGTAGAACGAATTGACTTGCAGAATGGAGGAGACGAGTGTAATGAGCGATAGGATGAAATGTGACACCTCTGGGGGGTTCGAATTCCGCTTTTCTGTGTTGTCCGAGGATTCGAACATATACTTGGTCGTTGGCCTACAGGTAACTCAGGAGTAAACAAGAAATAATCGGGTAACCCGTTCAACCCAAGTCAACGTTAATAGCGGCGCGTTGTCAACAACAAACGCGATCTCGGCTAAAATTTAATCCAAAAGCCAAAAATTTTCCATGGGACGACACCGAGCACAAACGGCTGGCACGGACAAAGTAGCAGCTCAGCTCAGCCATTCACTCTGGAAAGTGCGTCGCAACTTACACCGGTGAACCTTGTCTTGTTTACATTGAGAAAGATAGGACCTTGAAGTGAATGCACGTCATCGCTCTAGTCACCTCGAGAGAAACAGTGTTGTACGAAAGTACCAGTCCAAATTTTAGATCCGAGCTAAAGTCAATGTCAACATTGTCGAGATTGTCTTGAAGTAATCTGACGACCTCTTGTATCGGAAGGGATTGATCAATTATGGAGCATTTGGATCCCCATGAAGCTCCGCCCGAGTATCTGAAGCAGGTCTTCAAACGTTACAAGAACATGGACATCCGAAATATCGATGCTGATGAAGGCATTGTCGACTTTCGCAGAATGGGTGCTGCCGGGTCGGGAAGTGTATCTAAAGGTTTGCGAGATGAGGTCTTCTTACAGTATTTGGGGAAAAGAGGAAAAGTGCCTTCGGGGCAGTCAAAATCTGATGGTGATGGTCCAAATAGCGAATCCTCTCTCGAAGAATACGCATTCGATCCGGAGATATTACCTGGTAGGAGCGAGCAATTTTCTATGTACGAATTCACGTCTCTTTGTGTGAGCATGGAGTACACTTTTCCCCATTTGAAATCTTTGCAGTAGTAATACTTGCCATGCCGTTGTCGTCGTTATCATCACTAGATAACAATTTCTCTGGGACACTTTCTGACTACGAGCTAGGTCTTGTGATCATTCCGTCTCTGATTCCAATTGACGTTCAAGCCGAGTTGGTCGATGAGGTACTCTATGAGGAACTCCCTAACCCAAATCACAAGACCAATCTCCATGCACACTACAGGGTCGACTTCAAAGATTGGCAGAACTCTTCTCCAGAGGCCATCATTGCAACGCCCATTGATCCCACAGTTCACAAATCCTTGACCTTATCGCAGGTCATGGCCAAAAAGCTACGATGGATCACACTTGGAGGGCAGTATGATTGGACCAAGAAAGTCTACCCTGAAGAAGAACCTCCAGAATTTCCCTCCGAGATGAAATGGCTCGTGGGGCGATTGTTTCCAGAAATGGAGCCAGAAGCAGCTATCGTCAATTTCTACTCTCCTGGCGATACCCTGAGTCTACACCGCGACGTAAGTGAAGAGGTTGATCGCGGCCTTGTCAGCATCAGTATTGGGTGCGACTGTGTATTCATAATCGGCCTGAATAAGAGCGACACCGACAAAGATCACATCGTCGTCCGTCTTAGGTCTGGAGACGCACTCTACATGACCGGGGAATCGAGGTTTGCTTGGCATGGCGTACCCAAAATCATTCCCGACACTTGCCCATCCGATCTTTCCGAAGCAGTAGGAAAAAGCTGCAAAAAGGTTCCCTTTCCCATGACGAACAAAAGGATCAATTTAAATGTTCGACAAATGCGAGAACGACGGAAGAATGCCTAATCTTGAAGAGTGTCCAACCATTGCATTAACGCCCGGCTAATCCCGGACCAACTGATAGTATGATCCCTTATCTTAAACGAATGGGTCTTCACGATAAATCCCACTACACTACTATCTTACTCCACGGCCAACTCGATTTTCTCTTTTTTCTTTCCTTAATTCCTACATCTCGAATGTGAATTTACCTGTCATTTCCAAAAACCACTGTCACATATTCAACATCATCCAAAATGGGACGGGTCACTCCAGATGAGAAAATCCAGACTGACCTGACCTGGATCCGCCGCAATGATTTCGTTATACTACAGTCTTTGATTGGCACGATATCGAGCATCAAATCATACTGGTTCAAGAGACTCCTCAAAAAAGATCGATCATTCCAATCGAAATCAGCCCTAATCGGTTGGCAAGTCACTGCGAAGAAGAAGCGTGATTCGGTTAATGCTTTGATCCCGCAACAATGGCGTCTGGATCATGTTCCTTCGATAATCGATCAGAGGGATGTTACTGGGAAGTACATTCAGCAGTTTCTCACAGATAGAGAAATCGAGATCACTGAGACAGACGCTGTCGGTATTGTGGAGAAGACTACTACAGGTGTATGGACAGCACGGGAAGTGTGCGAGGCATTCTGCCACCGAGCAGCACTAGCCCATCAACTAGTCAGTCCAAAAAGTGTAGATTGGAGTCGCCTTTTTTAATTTATTTACAGGTTAACTGTTTGCACGAGATTTTCTTTGAGGAGGCTATTGCGAAAGCACAGAAATTAGACGATTACTATGCGGATCACCAGAAGCCTATCGGCCCGCTACACGGACTTCCAGTCAGTCTGAAGGATCAGTAAGTTGAATATTTTAGCAGGGGAAGACATTTGCTGACTTTTTCAAGATTTCACGTGAAGGGTGTAGAAACCACCATGGGATATGTTGGCTGGATTGGAACATTTCAAGGCGAGAAAGCTACAGGCAAGGAGCGATCTTACGAGAGTGTAATGGTCGAAGAACTCCGAAGCCTTGGTGCCATTCTCTTCTGCAAAACTAGCGTACCGCAAACTTTAATGGCGGGCGACACCCGCAATAATATTTTTGGTATCACGGAAAATCCCAAAAATAGGCTTTTGGGACCTGGTGGAAGCTCGGGTGGTGAAGGTGCTCTGATAGGACTCAAGGGAAGTCCAGTTGGTATCGGTACGGACATTGGTGGTAGCATCCGTATTCCAGCTGCATTCAATGGCCTGTATGGCTTGCGACCATCTAGCGGCAGGTTACCATTTGAGGGTCTTGCAAACAGCATGGACGGTCAGAACACAACTCTTTCTGTTGTTGGCCCTCTCGCTACGACTGCAAGGTCTTTGAGGTTCATAACGAAGGCCATCCTCAGCACTGAGCCATGGCTGCACGACCCTCTAGTGTGCGAAATTCCATGGCGGGATGTGCAGGAACGAACGATCATCGATGCTTTTGGATTCGAAGGTGCGATGGAGACTAACGGTAACTTCAATGCCAGCAGTACCTCTGAAATTGCCGGCATCCCTATGGCCAACGGCGACGGTAAAACTAACGGTGTCTCAAAGTTCGATGTCAGCGAAAGATCCAAGCCAGATGTTACCAAACCCGGCAGTGAAAAACTCGCTTTTGCGCTTATGATCAGTGATCAAGAAGTTTCACCTCAACCTCCTGTTGCCAGAGCTATCAGAATGGCCATCGACGCGGTCAGGAAACTTGGACACACAGTCATTGAAGTAAGTGGTGTTCGGTTTACGAGTTCACAGCCTACAGCTATCAAGACAGCGACATGAAAACAGATTCAAACTATGCTAACTTTCATCCTTCTTAGTGGGATCCTCCTTCTCATCAACGTGGCAATGCTATAGGTGTAAGTGTCATCCAGTCCCAATGACTCCTACCCACTCTAACAGTGAGTAGAGTAAGGCATGGTCATTTGATGGAGGAAAAGATAGTATGTGATCTCTTAAATATCCCCGATATTCTCTTACTCACATGAAATAGTTCACAATGCACTGGCGCTCTCCGGCGAGCCTGTGATTCCCCAGCTCAAAAAGCACTTCGGTACTCTCAAACCACAAATGGCTGGTTTCGACATTGCCGAAGTCAACAGGAAGAAGAGAGAGTTCCAGAAGGAATATATGGAGTACTGGAATAGTACTGCCGAGCTCACGGGGACTGGGAGACCTGTGGATGCTATCATTACACCGTTGGCTCCTATGCCTGCCAATATTAGGACGAGTTCAAACTACATAGGTGAGTTCTCGCTCTCCTCATCCATAAATTACTTGTCTTGAAAGTCTAACACATATCTTCAGCATACACCACATTCGTCAATCTCTTGGACTACACCGCGTCGATCCTTCCTGTCACAACCGTTGACAAAAACATCGATCTCTTCGATCACAATTACAAGCCTCTGAATCCGGCAGATGAACAACTTTGGAAATCCTGTAAGTGCAATCAGCTACATGACTCGTTGAGCTTCCCCGCCGTATTTCCCTTATCAGTTTCGCCAAACAATTCTTTTTCCTGACAAGCTAACACGTACACAGATGATCCAGAAATCTACGACGGAGCTCACGTTGGATTGCAAATAGTAGGAAGGAGATTTCAAGAGGAGAAAATCCTCGCAATCACAGAGATGTTGGCTGCAGCTTTAGAGCAATAGACATGACATAGACATAGACTTGGATTTGGAGTAGGATGGGTGTTCGTTTGGCGGGGCATAGCATAGCATGGTCATTTTGGGGGCTTATAGACTAGACTAGACACGATGCTAAGATACCAATGCTGCGAGTTATCTTTTAGGGGATAATCACACGCGTCGTTGGAGCACTTTCATAGAAATGGAGTTAGATAGTTGGCATTACTAGAGATAGATAGATATTTGGAATGGAGTTTTGGCGTTTGTTCTACACGACTCTTTCGAACCACATGCAAATGTGATCCCGGTTAGCATGGGTTTCTCGTGCATATGCCTATGTACGTAGGGTCTTGAACTAACTTCTTTAACTTAATTAATGGTGCGTACCAGAAAAAACAGTACAGTGGCATCAGAGCATAATCCCAACCTCCTAAATTAGTCTAGCCCTAGAAGTACGAGTAAAGTTTCCTTCTTCGCCTGTTTCGAGCAACTAGTCAGCTCTTCCCAAACCCCACCACCGATCTGATCTGATCTACAATTTCTCTCCCTCCGTCTTCCCTGTAAGACTTTTTTTCCCATTCCTTCTAGAAAGCAGCCAACGTTATTAGTCTGGTCCTCTCCACTAAAACCGTGGAAGACAAAAAAACTGCTGTCGTTCTCGTCCAGAAGAGAGTGAATGTTGGTTGGGCAGGCAAAAATGCAAAAGAAAATTCCGAATCCGGGAATCGAACCCGGGGCTTCTCGGCTCGGTAATAGTTTTCCTGTGGGAAGGTAACCAGTTGAAAGCGAGATATGTTAACCCCTACACTAATTCGGATGATTGTGGTTGGTGATTAGTAAGGAGAGTGCTGTTTAGATATATATCAGACCGAAAAGACAGTGTATTGATTGAGGTGGGGGTGGGTGAGGGGAGTAGTAAGGAAGAAGGATGCAGGGCCTGATTTTCGATGCGTTGTCGCTCATGATATCGAGATACTATATATTCTAAACAAAAAGCAAGTCTAATTTACACCCCCCTCTGCAGCCAATCGTTCCTCGTCTCCCACATCGACATCCTGTCTCGGTACTCGATGGTAAACACCCTGTGTACCCATAAACACATCTTTCAAATTATCCAAGAAGCCAATATCGTACAGATTCTCCACCTCTCTAAGTCCCCATACTCGTTCCCATTCTCCTTCTCCAATCGCCACCGGGCCAACAGGGTCTTGGCCATCTTGTGTACGTAGGACGATTTGTTGGCTCTCTGCTGGCCAATGCGTCCACGCTGGTTCAATTCTGAGATTCTTTTCGCGGGTTTCCGCCAGTTTTCTCTTGAATACATAGCCGTCGGACATCTCTGCTGCCCAGTCGGACCACTTGAGGGATTCGTTGGTGGTGGTGCCGCACCAGATTAGGTAGATGTGGTAGCTCAGGAGTCCGTAAACTAAGGGGGTGGTGAGGAGACATAGAAGGGTTATGGCTCCGATTCGTGTGTGTTCTTGTAGTGCCCAACCCCAGACGTTGAAGTAACGAGACCAAGTATATCCACTGCCTACGAATGACCAATCCGGATATTTCTCGGCGATGAAGACTGAGAGTAGGGAATTCCCAACGTAGACGGCGTATGAGGTGAGGTTGCCTGTGGTAAATAGTAATAGGAGGAAGAAATGTTGGTTGTTGTAGCCAACACAGTTATTGATGAAAACGCAATGGTGATCATACTTGGCGATGCAGTGTTTGCAAACGCTGCAATGCTTCGATCGAGCGGGTTTCAGTAAGTGACATGTTCGACAGGAATGGCCCGGGTAGAAGATTGTATAGTCGTAAGGGTAGAGACTCATTTGAGGAACATGGTTAGATGGAACGATATAGCCGGGGTCGCGAGACGCTGATAGATAGAGAAATATATAAGGAAAAGATACGAAGATTATCACGTTGATCTTCCGAGAGATGCTCATTGTTGGCCATGCTGGTGGTATGAACATGGCCTCAGACACAGCGAGTAGTAGTATGAAAAATATCTATTTTCGGTCAGTAAGGCGATCCACGTTACTGCTGTAATGGCAACATGATCCCATGAGGCTCCAAAGCACCAAGACGAGCCACTTGACTCAGGAGCTCCACTTGATAGACCTAGATCTAGATCCCGTATCGAAAATAGAAAATGCCGTGTTCTCACCATAATAACGGGGTGACGGTCATGCCACAATGTGTGTGCTAGCCTTCCGACATAAGCGCTGAGATGACCGTTGGTCAACCTCTTGTCTAATGCTTTGAAACCACGAGGAATATGAACCCATATTACTCGATGCAAGCTTCCTATCGGGGTATTCCTGTGTATGTGTAAGTAAGTTGCAGATACAGAATATTTTGACAGGTATACCTCAGCGCTGGAAGCCTGCCAAAGAACGCAACAAAGGTGAAGAAGGAAAGTGTAAGCACAGCTATGGCCACGTTTCTAATGGTCCCCATCTTGGAAATCTATGGTTGTAAGATCAACAACCTGAAAGAGAATTATAACTGAAGGAACAAAATCATGTCCCTCGATATATATAAAAATATAAAAAATAACGCGCGTATCCACAGAGTGAATAGTCTAGTCGTCGTCTTCGCTCTTGCTTCAGCTCTAGTAGTCCTAAGCCCCATCGGAGTTTTGTTTCGCCAAGACCGACAAAGAATTGAGCATGTGATAGGCTGAAACCAAAATCGCGATTCACGACTTCTTGGGTTTTAATCCTGTCCGAACGCGTCAACCCGACAAAATCGATACGGATTTTTGAAGCATCAGTCGAATGAACGACTCAACAAGAAGGTATACGTGCTTGTACGCATCCATTCGCTAGTTGATCCGATTGCTCGAGCTCATGGTAGGTAATTTTGGTCATTTGCATAAGTATATAGAAGTTCCGCCTGCGACAATATACGGCGCCGCCTGAAGCTACGTTGAATCACCTGCGAAATAGATCACGAGGTCTCGACACACATCATGTCTGTCTCGATCGTGTACGAAGGTGTAGGAGGTGGAGGTGACCTCTTTGCGAACTTGAAATTCTTCCTTGTGCAACGTATACCTTCGCGAGGGCATTACATCGATTTAATTAAGGTACATATACTCCGGGTGTAACATGTATCATTCGCTGACCTTGATGTCAGTCAAACGGCGGAGAGATAGCCAAGCTTGAGAAAATGGCAGATATCGTAATTGCCGATCATGCGAGAAAAGATGTCCCTGCGGGATCGATCTCTTGGAAATTCATCGATGAGTCTGTCAAGGCCGGCGAACTCAAGGATTTTGAAGATTACCGCTGTGGAGCTTCTGCTAATAGTTCTCGTCAACGTCGAAGTAACCAGCCTAACAAGAGTTCCCGCAACCCCTTCACACAACAAGACGATCACGTCCTGACGCAGTGGGTAACCAAGGCGGCACGTAGGGGCCTCGCCACGAAAGGAAATGAGATTTATGTACAGCTCGAAGAGTTGGTAAGACTTCTTCTTCCCTCTGTTCTCTGGAATGCTAAACTTCCTGCAGTATCCGCAGCATACTGCGCAGTCCTGGCGAGATCGGTGGGTGAAGCAACTCCTGCCCAGACGTCCAGGAGACTATCCGTTGGAAGAGCCAGATGATGCATCAATACCTAATCCACAGCCTACTAAGCAAAATCGTGCAGTTGGTGGTGTATCACTTCCTCGTCAAAGGGTCTCAAGTAGCGCAATTGAACCAAAGACCGGTCGGTCTTACTCCGCTACCAGTTCGAAGAGGCCTGTCTCGCCCATTAGACCCAAGGAATCTGAGCGAGGAATGGCGTTTACGGAAGAAGATGATGCTTGCCTCCGGAAAGAATTTCAAGATATCTTGGATCTGCGGGAAGACAAAGAGATCGACGCATGGGCAGCATGGGCACGTACGGTAAGCTACATTGTGATAATGTGTGTGTATTTATAGTAACCTGATGTGTCCTACAGCACTCACGTCACACTGCACAGGAATGGCGAAATTATTTTCACGAGGACTTCAAACTTCGTGAATTGGAGAAACTACAGGCGAAGATTGTGGAGAAACCTGCGCCGCCACCGAGAAAGATTAGATCTTCCAGCCCTCCAAGACTCGATACGTCGAATAAATCCAAGGGTCCAGAGCCACCTACTCTGGAGCCCGAACTCCCCAAAATAAACAAGGACTCGAACAGAAAGCAGAGTGATGTCCGTCCTGTGACACCCCAAAAAGTGGAAACGAGGACTAGTACCGACCCGCGAACGCCAGTTGATAAGCAACGTAACGTCGAAGCAATAAATGGTGTCCAGGAGGCTCTTCAACGTCTCTTAGATGATGAAGATTACTTCGAAACAGCTCTGACGGATTTTTTTGTGAATATGCAAATTGATATTAACTTAGAATTTTCCCCTACCATCTGCAAAAGGAAGGTCGCTCTCTTCGAATTATGGAAGAGTGTGATGTCACACGGCGGCTTTAGCGGAGTAGAAGAAAGGGCACTGTGGCCAACGATAGCCGATAGACTACACTACCCACTTGCGTGGCATGCTAGAGCAGCTGATGCTCTTCGAGATTGTTACGAGGAACTTATCTTTCCCTTCGAAGATGCAGTCATAACGCAGGCTGATAATCCAGATACGATTGAACTTTCTCCTTCTCAGGAGGATGCTCTGCTGCAGGATCAACTATTTGATACCTCTGGACGTAAAGCTGCAGAGTCTCTCATCGATGACGAAGCGACATATGAGGACGACCTCGACCAGCCCTCATCAGCAACCAGGTTACCTAGGAAGAGATCACCCGCCGACAAGAAGCGTGAATTAGTATCCGATGATGATGAGCCGGATAGGAAACGTGCTAAAAATAGTAAAGGCAAAGCGCCGGCGGTGTTGGAAATCCCTTCGACTCCAGAAAGCATCCTCAAGGGCACACGAAAATCTCCAAGGGAATACCAAGTATCACCTCTGAAGAACGCACATGTTAACAATCAATCTGATAATGACGACGCTGAGGAGGAGCTCCCTGAATTTTCCCGTCCAAGCTTGCCATCTTGGAGAGACAGTGACGCCGGGCCCTCATCATCGAGAATAGAAGCTCAAAAGTCTCTTCTCGAGCCCGAAACCCAAGACTTCCATTTCGGCGACTTCGACACCATTGTAGTACCTTCCTCACCCCCTCCCAGAGCTCCGCGACAACCCTCACCAATCTTAGACACAACCCTCCACGACGACTCCTCCACACAATCCCAGCCCGAGTCTGACAACGACCGTGAAATACAAGACTTTATCGATAGCCGCGTTGCTCTTGGCTACCCCGAGGATATCGTCATCGAAGCATTAGAAGCTACGACAATGGAAACGGGCGATGCGACGGTAGTGATGGAGTCCTTAAGGAACAGGGATCCGATCCCGGATGATATGGCGGGGGTGTGGACGAAAGAGGATGATAGGGCGTTGGAAGATGATACTGAGCAAGGGAAAGAGTTTAGGAGGGTGCTGGAGAAACATGGAGAGTGGAGGGTTGTGCGGAGGAGGCAGTTTTTGGAAGATAATAGGGAGGTGGAGGGGCAGGATTAAGTGATTATTGGTGATGGAGCTTGGGGGCAAGCGCCATTTGGGGTTTCTTCTATGGTGGACTGGGAGTCTGAATGATACCCCGAATTTTTAGACATTTTAGATGGGGTTTGGTGTTCGTGTGGGAATTAGATGGGTGTCAAATGGTGGGGGTTATACATGGGTTCTGTTATATATAGGTTTTCAACATAGAAACATCTTGACTAAAACTTGCATCTACACCACCTGATCGTCACCTTCACTTCCTACACTAAGTTTTCCTTCTGCTACGTTACATATGTTTTATCCTCGCTGACCCATTTCACTTCACTTCACTTCAACTTACCTTTCTCCCCTCCCTTTTGCTCTTCCCAGGCGCAGTTGTAACCAAGATGGGAAGATTTCTTATCTGCAATCCGCATGGGGAGTATGTGATGAACGTTTCCTAATTCCAGTATATAGCAGGACCTATTGATTCATTTTCTTACTTTGCCAGGGTAAAGTGAAGTGAGATGTGCAACAAAATCCTCGATGGTGGGTTGGATGTGAAGTGCGATGTGCCGGCAAAGTACTTTGCCGCCGAGAAGATGTGCAACAAACAGAGTGCTTGATTCAGAAGTGCGATATGCAAAACAGTGCTTGGGAGCGTGAAGACTTTATATTCCTTACCTTCTGACGTCAAAGGTGAAGTGCGATGTGCAACAAAGCGCTTGATATAGATATCTTCTTTGCCTTGTGATGTAACATGTGAAGTATAGTATGCAACAAAGTGCTTGCTAGTGAAAGCGCGAAGGGACTTGGAGATATACCATGCTAGATCTTCCATGCATTTGGAAGGGGAAGGGATATGATTCCAGTTCTGCGACAAAATGTGGGCGGCCAAAGTAAAACCAGGATAAGAAGAAGTAAAGTTCTGTCCAGATATGGTTAAGCAAAGTCTAGATGAAGCCGACGGCGACTAGCAAGCACCCAGAGTACCATGTTTATGGGTAGACTAACTTCATATCCCTGGACAGATATGCAACACAGAGTAGAAGAGTTATAAGGAAGATATGGTACCCAATAGATGTATTCCTGTTCTTCACCTAAGCTAGTTCAGCAGTCTACCCGTTCCGCCTGGTCTCTTAGACCGAATGATATAGGGAGCTTTCTCTCGTCCCGAAGGTTTGTCATTTCATTCCTCAGCTCCAGTGGTCAAGAAGCTCACTTCACCAGTTCATCAATGGAGCGATTTCACAATTTTGCACGTCGCCGAACTATTGAATAACCATATCCCTGGATTGATTGGCTGCAACGAGTATGCTAACGCCCTTCTTGGAGGTGAGTGGCGTTTCTAAGATATTTTGACAAGAGGCTTTCGAGCATAGTAGGCGGGCCGGGAAGATCTTGGAATCCAAATACAACAAGAACCGCGGTGGAGGTCGACTGGCTGTCAAAAAGGTTGCTAGTAGTTGCTAGTTACTGGTTCATTAAAACCTTACGAAACATTTTTCGGAAACTAGCAAGTATACCAAAACAAATGCATGCTGAAGTATGCATGCACGTTTGTGGTAGTGAAAACTTCACAAGAATGGAAATACTAGCTAGCCTAGACTAACCACAAGGTCTAGAACTCCATGTACAACAGAGAAAGTGAATGCAGATACAGGTAGCCATATGGTTATTCAAGAAGCCAGATCATGGCTATCATTGCCCATACCGGGTAGCACAAGCATCACCGAGCACCAAGGATGCATCTACCCGTTGCGGCTCTAGAACTCATTGCCAAGATATGAGACATGCAACAAAGGAAGAAAACCGCAACGCCAAAGCAGAAGTAACCGCGCCAAGGACTTTAACCTGCAGCCCAATTCCTCGATAAAGCCCGGTCGAGCGAACACAACTGGAACACCATAACCTTGGAACCTAGCAGCGAAGGCTAAAATAGCCGCAACGGCGCCAGCACTACAGACCCCTGCATAGCTGCACGACGTGCAACAAGATGAAGGAAACAGGGATTTATATGCAAGGGAGACAAGGGAAACACATGGGAAGTTGGGACGAAAAAGTAAGGTGGAAATCCCTGTCCGGACATGCGATGTGCAACAAATAGGTGGGAATGAAAGGATGGCTAGAAACATCTGTTTACAACTAGTTTTGGTGGTGGGAACAGTATGGCTTTTGTACTGTGTGAAAGAACTGGGTGTTGGCGGGAATCCAAAAACGGGACAAAGAGGGTGGAGGGAAAGTGATGAGAGCAACTTTGTTTTTTACTGTATACTGTTTGCTGTTCAACCCTGCAATGTTATGGCTGGTTCGTGTGAGCGGTGCCATTTAGGAGTTTTGACGAAGAGGTTCGATGAAAAGGCGGATTCACATGTGACTATCCTAGAATAATAGGAACCAGAAGCCACATAAATGTGTAGTTCGAGTGATGATTCCAGATCTCGAGAAACACTGGCGAAACAAACTCGATGGTTGACGAGTATCAACTCTTTAACGTCCAAGAAACCCATGTGGCATTTAAGGGAGTCCACCTGATGGATTATGACCTTGTGGGATACCTTGTGGCGGAAACGTTTCTGGTGGACGGCACTGCTTTGCATATACATTGCATAGTGACTTGAAATGTATAGACTAACTTCTTGGGCACTATCATATTCCAAGCACAGGAATGGTCGATGCATATGGCGACACCGAACTACTGTATCACTCCGCCATGGTATATGCTTCGAGTTTCGGGAGACCTACATCTCACACGACATTCCGTACAGCCAGACTTTACACTCTCCATTGCTCCAACACGTTCCAGGTAGATTTTGGAGAGTGGAACGAACGAAGGGACACAATGAGTGTGGTATTGCGAATCTCCCTCCTAGTCGCGGAGTGGTAGATGACATGAACAGTATGAATTTTGGCGCTGGAATCATAAACTCGACGAGGCAGTGCCAACTTGAAAATCCGTGGCAGCTTCTTTTGCTCTTCCGGATCTAGATCCAAGGTGTAAAATCAGACAGTGAAAGGCCAACCCCGCACTGCATAGCTTTGCGAAGTTCCATTGGGTCATGATCCCAGCCTTTTATTCACTTTGTCCATGTCTTGTACTTTCCTGGTCTGTATGACTAGTCCAGGGCAGACGTGAGTTTCCACCGGCTAGATTAGCTATTCGAAGTCAACGGTGATCTAAGAGTGCAACATCAACATGCCGTACTCTAAAACGTCGCACCCTTTAGCCTCTCAGGGATCAAGACGTTTGTAAGTGAAGTCCCGGGAAACATAACGAACGAGCAAAACGACAGGAAGATTTGTACGGGAGCAGATGGTGTGTAGTGGAAGACGCACGACCAACAGACATGCTTTCCTGCGTCTCCTCGCGAAAAGCACCTGCATGACCCGGAAGAGGCAGGTGGGAAGGTATCAGACAGGACAGCAGTGGAGTGGTCTGTTCCCAAACTCGGCGTCCAACAGTCCAACAGTCTCAAACTCGGTCGTCGTGTTGACTAAGCTCATTGGCCGAACACAGATCGGCGTTAGCCTCACCGCTTTCGAGGGGAGAATGCTCCGAGCTTCTTAAGGCTTAGTGACGAGAATGTGGCTTCACAACGGCAGGGATTGTAACGTTCCAAAGTTGCAGCAGAGACATTCGAGAACAAAAATACGTCAAGATCCGGTGGACGGGAGATCAATCGATGATGATCCTGTTATAATTACATATTGCTCGTGTGGTCGTTTTTTACATACACATTATATATATCCTCAAAACTGTACGAAAAACCGCTCGACGTATTCACATATCTTCCCTTCATTCACAGACACCATTCCTTTCAGCCCTTTCAGCTTGTCCCGAGTTTACGACCCACATGCTCCATCCAGTGTAACCCAACGCTGTAATTTATTGAGCCAATAGTCTCTTTGACGTCAGTAATCGCATTCATTTCGATACATTCACTGCGATAACTGCTACCGCTTCTCTCGAGTTCATGACTGCACCTCGTACCGCGAACGAGCAATTTTTCTATAAAATGACAGACCAAGCACGAGCGTTGCGGAGAGAATCTTTCCGAAGTATCTCGAACCATTCCTCATCCTCCTCGATTGCGGACATGAGAGTGAATCCGTCGCAAAAGCTTCGAGTCCTCGTGGCCTCGAACGGATCTAAAGATGTAGCACAGGCCCTACCCCTCGTTGTGAGGTTATCCAAGAATCCCAAAATCGAAACGCGAGCGATCGTCGACGAAGAATCATGGCCCTCATACCGATTATCACAAGAGACTTTAGCATATCAGAACAGGTGTTTCAGGCCGAGGGAAACAGACGAGGCACAGAGAAGCATAGCACAAAGTCAGAATGAATTTTTCCGGCAGGAAGCTTTTGAACTGTGCGATTGGGCAGATATACTCGTCCTAGCACCTATCGACGCCGATACCTTTGCGAAAATGTTGCACGGCATAACCGACTCTCTGCTGCTCGAAATTCTCCGCGGATGGGACGTATCGAAGAAGATATTACTTGTACCAGGGATGACAACATTGATGTGGGAAAATCCGTTAACGAAGAAACAATTGAACAAAGTGCGGAGAAAGTGGCAATGGGTCCGAGTCATGCAACCGATATTGTGGCATTATGACGAGAAGGGTGCTGGAAAATGTTTTGTGGGATGGGATGGCTTCAACGAACTTGTGGATGTTATTAAGAACCAGGCGGAGCTTATGACTATTGGACACGACGTTGATGTTGCAGCTTCGGGAGCGGCGAGTCTGGCACGATATAATATGAAGACAGATGCGCTATTACCTCCGGAGCTATGGTCCCTTATCTTCGAGTATGTTGGAGATTGGGAGGTATCGAGGGCACTGAATGTCTACGCAAAGATCCCAACACCGCCCGAATGGCAGCGGAAATCGGACGATGCCAAAGACGAACTACAAACATATATGCGGTCCCTCGAATGGACTATCCTTACCCGTCCGGTCAACGAGATCATCAAGCAACTGAGAAAAGCGCCGGAGAATATGAGGGAGCTTTCACCATTATGTGTTAAGCTAATCATCAAATTCTGTCTCACTGACATTTTAACATATCTTGAAACCAATCTCAAGGATGTCTTCTGGGCTACATTCGGACAAAAGCTCCTACCCACAAAAGCATCCGCAGTCTACGGACGCACCGAAATCCTAGAATGGTGGCGCACATCTCCAACATTCCTCTCCAAAGACTACACCGCCGAAGCCATCGACGGGGCATCCAAAGCCGGCTTCGTCCACGTCCTCGACTGGTGGAGGAAATCCGGCCTCCCCCTAAAATACACCGAGCTCGCCCTCGAACAAGCCTCCTCCAAAGGCCACATGCTCGTCCTCGAATGGTGGAAACAAGCCAGCATCCCGCACAACGACCCGGAACGCCGCGCCCGCCACGGCGCCCACACCATCGTCGACGGCGAAGCCATCACCGGCAGTTCGGAGGTACTCCCCGCCTTGCAACTCAAACCCGGCAAAGCGCTCCTGGCAGCCGCGCAAAATAATAAACCGCTTGTGCTGCGCTGGTGGGACAATTCCGGCATCCCGATCGCGCATTC
Organism: Rutstroemia sp. NJR-2017a WRK4; assembly: GCA_002946385.1. Lineage (NCBI taxonomy): Eukaryota > Fungi > Ascomycota > Leotiomycetes > Helotiales > Rutstroemiaceae > Rutstroemia > Rutstroemia sp. NJR-2017a WRK4. Next base: position 27,735 of record NJPR01000007.1, read on the forward strand.
AGAGTCGGTGGCTAAACTCGCGTCGGCGCATGGTCATGTTGCGTGTTTGGATACGTGGCGGGAGTTGAAGGGGGAGAAACTCGCGTTTGATAGTCAGGTGCTGGTGGGGCCGACGAAGAATGGTCATGTAGAGGTTTTGCAGTGGTGGAAGGAGTTTAGTAGGGGGTCGGGGGGCAGGGTCGAGTATAAGACTTGTGATATTGAGGAGGCGTTGGAGGATAGTGTGGGGAATGAGGGGGTGGCGTTTGAGGTGAGGAGGTGGTGGGCGAGGAATGGGTTGAATTTGGGGGTGCAGGTTAGTGAGTGGACGAGGGTGAAGGTTCTGTAGATAGGAGGGGGGTGGATGGATGGATGGATGGATGGATGGGTTGTTGATAGGAGGATGAACGGGGTGTTGATATTTGATATTAGGGATGATGGATGAGGGATGAGGGATAGGAATATTATATGTATGTAAATGACGGAATGGGTATGCATTGGGATGGAGTCGCATAGCTTAGCATGTTTTTGAACATATTGGATGGAATAACAACAAGTATATATTTCAAACTTGCCTTTATGATTGATTGATTGATTGACTATCTATTCTTTCTCTCTCTCTCATCTGCGAGTGAAAATGCAGTTCTACTTCAGAAAGCATTTCTCACTCCCTTAACTGCACCAACCTCTACTTCTCACTTAATCTGCTCTCCACTTTATATTTCCCCTCCACTTGCGCCCAGTATATCCACATCCTTGTTTCCTTCCCTTGGTTTCTGTTTCCGTTGCTATTTTAGATCGGTTCAGTTACTGAGCTGAGTATTCTCCTCCTTTTTCCATCCTCTCCTAAATTTAATTTCATTTTACTTGGGGAAGGATAAAACAGAGATGCAACTTCTACTTTCTTCAAAGTAGCCCATCTAAATATCCGCACTACACCAATCCGCACATTTTTACGAATTGTAAAACGATATAAAGTATTTGACATTACTTGTTTGCTTGATATAGTAGATATTGATGATATAGATGATATGGATGGTATAATATGATATAATGTATTACTCATTACTTGTACTATGTCTTCGCTATCTAATACTAATATTAACACTAGCAATCTCGCTGGTGATCTCTCTGTCTCTCTGTAGCTCTGGGTGTATCGCTGTATCTCTCTGTGTGTATCTCTCTATCATACCTCTTTATCCGTGTGTATGCTCGCTTCCCTCATAACAACTTCTACCCTGTGTATTCATTCCCAACCAGAAACGCCTTGCTCAAAGATAATGTGGAAGAATCTCGATTAATGCGTTCCTTCCTTACTTCGTTCCTTCATGTATGCGCAATGTATACCCATAACGAACGCCAACCATGCAAACAGATACCCATGCATCCATCAAACCTTGACTTCCTGCCCTTCACCCTGCCCCTCACCCCCAGCTCCACCTCCACCCTCCATCCCCTCCTTCCTCCTCTCCAACTCCCCCACAACCGACTCCCTCGGCCCCTCCGCCTCCCTAATTTCCCTCCTCCTCACCCTAAAAAACCCCTCCAATCCCCTCCCCTCCCTCTTAACCTTAACCGCCTCCTCCGCCGCCCCCACCCCCTCCAACGCGCCACCCCTCCTCCACCTCCCCCTCTCCCTCATCCCCTTCCACTTCCCTTTGACCCCCCCTTCGCCCCCATCCAACCCCCTCCACACCTCCTCCACCACCTCCCACCCATGCGCCACCTCCGCACACACCTCCCTCTTCTCCTTCTCCCTCCCCTCCCTCTCCAACACAAGCACATCCCTCCTCCCCTGCAGTATCCTCGCCTTCCTAATAAACGCCGTCGGCTGCTTCCCCCTCACCAACTGCTTATGGACCCCCTTCAACGTATACCCGAACGGCCCGACCACCGCCGCAATATCCTTCAAAACAAACCCCGTCAACCCCATCCCAACCCCTTTTACAAACCCCAGCACACCATGATCTCTCGCCCCCGTATAAGGCTGCACCACCAACCCCGTCACGCCGTCATAAATCCCGAACACAAATTCCTCCCTGGCGGCTTTCAGGCCGGATTTCATCCCCGTGATACGCGTTGGTCGTCGCACGGTGGTGTCGCCGTATAAGCGTGGCGCATTGTGGAAGCCTTGCGCGAGCGCGAGGGAGAGATCCATGGGGGCGCGGGCGATGGCTTCGGCGGTGCGGCCGAGGCCGAGACCGACGTCGAGGGCGATTTCTTCGGCGGGGTTTTCGGAGGGGTCGGAGGAGAGGTCGGAGGCGTTGTCGGGGGTGGCTTCGGTTTGAGTTTGCGTGGGCTCTTCGGCTGGGGGACGGCTGCCTTGGCGGGTAGGCGCGCCGGTGGTGGTGTGGTTGGAGAGGTCGGCTCCGAAGGGGCTGGACGGGCCGGGGGGTTTGAGGCCTTGGGTTTCGGCTGCTTTGTCGGAGTCGGATGTGGGGGGTTGAATGTTTTCTTTTCCTTCAGCGGTTCCATTTTCCTGTCCTTCAGCGATTCCGTTCATTTGGTTCTGTTGCCTTGGAGATTCAGCATTCTTTTTCGAATTACCATCAGCGATTGAATTCCTCCCATTTCCGCTCCTCTTAGTCTCAACCGACATCCTCTTCGCCTCCACAGACATCCTCTTCTTCTTCTCATGCATACTCCTCTTCTTAACCGTCTTCGCAATCTTAAACGGCACACTCCCCACCCCCGTCGCGATATTCGTCACCGTGCCCATAGCCGCCGTCGCAATACCCGTAACGGGCTCACCCGGCCCTTCGAAATCGTTCCACTCGTGATGTCTAATAAGTCTCAACTGCTTCCAGGTGATCTTCTTCCTCTCGACTAGTATTTCCGCAGCCAGTGCACTCAATCGAAGGTTCGTTCCTTTCATACTCCATACTGCTACGCGATCTTCCAGAATCGAACACCGCATGGAATGCTCACCTCGGAGGGTTAAACTTCGATGGAACGATTTGACGGCATTCTTGGCGCCGTCGCCTTCTGCTTCGATATCTTTGGCGATCTTCTCTACTGCTTCTCGTGCGCTGTCCGTCAAACACTGTTTGATACCCTCGGCGAGTTTATCAGCCGTTAGATCCTTATAAGGAACCGGTTGCGCTCCTGCTCCTGCATTGCCAATCATAGATCCCCAGAACTGTTGATCTCCAAAGAACGGCACGATCATAGTCGGCTTTCCACACTTCAATCCAATCGCCGTTGTACCAGCGCCGCCATGGTGAACCACTGCTCTGACTTTTGGAAACAGCCAGTCATGAGGTGTGTTTTCCAGCATGAAGACATTATCCGGAGTATTATCGCCACCGAGACCACCCCATCCTTTCGATACCAGTGCCCGCACACCTGCTTTCTTCACAGCCTCGAAGATCATCTCCGTAAATCTATCCGGGTCGTCCACAACAATAGACCCAAACCCAATATAAATCGGCGTTTCTCCTGCCTCCAGGAATTTAACCAAATCCTCAGGTGGTTTGAACGTAGCTGCAAGATCCAAGAACACGAATCCCGCAATATCGATTTCTGGTCCCCAATCCTTTGGCTTCGGTACCAGTCCAGGCGACCAGAGATATGTATAAGGGACTTTCAAACGATAAAGCTGTCCTGGTGCCCACAATGTCGACACAGGTTCTAGACCCAAAGTTTTGACTCTGAAGTTATTGACCAGATCACCGAGTCCCTGCCAAGTCATCATCTCAACTAAAGGATATGACATAAAATTGGTATACCCCGGGTCAACATTCGTCTTCTTGATATTGGCTAGAGGATGTGGAAATGCTTGCGTTGGCGTATAGGGGAAAGTAAACATAAGATGTAACGGTATACCGAGTCGTTCCGCGCAATGAATGTGTGCGAAACTAGGAGGATTCGCAATGATAGCATCCGCGACGAACGGTGCCTTGTCGCCCATCATCTTAAGATTCGTAACATCCCTCTCCTCATCCGTAGCATTGATACAAGCTCGCCAGAAGCCTTCAAACATCTCTGCCATCTGAGCTCTTCGTCGTCCGACTTCTCCTGTCTTGAGCGTGTCCATCTTTGGAATCATTCCTGGATTCTTCACCATGAACGCCATGAGTTCGGCTGGATCTCCACCTACAGAGAAGAATTCCAGGCCCGAGTCTTTCTGCACGAAGTCCCGGAAAGCCGGATGAGTCGCTATCCGTACCCTGTGCCCATATTCCATGAGATTCTTGCCCAGCTTCAGGAAGGGCTGGATATCGCCACGGCTACCGATAACCATTACCACAATATTCAGTTTCGGGCGAGGTGCGCTAGGAGTAAGCGTCGCTTCTGACTCATTCGACAATCTCTCTCTTTGATGCTGGACGAGCGCAGCTTCTGGAGACTGGTTTCCATCCTTCTTATCAAGATTGTTGAAGAAAGTCGCTCCCAATGCCTTTGCAAGATACCCTCGATTACTCGTTTCGTGGACACTGATATTCAACCGTCCGTCTTTCTTGGATACCTTACCCTTCGTACTGTAGTCATTATTCTTCACGTGGAATCTATTATATTGTCCTCTTCCTCCCGTATCCTTTTTCAAGTTGTTCAACTTCTTTCCGGACATCAAGTTCTTCTTCTTCGGAGCTGGTGGGTGATCCTCGTCTTCACTGCTGCTACTCGAACTATCATCCGGATGCACATCGTCCGCCTTGTTCCAGATTGCTTCGTTGAGCATTGATGTATTCGTGCCGTGTCTTCGCATCGGTGAAAACGGGAATGGGCTTGCTCCTCCTTGCGGTCTGTCTGTTGCCCATCCTTTCGTCGTGTTCAGATTGGGCCGTCGTTCATCTTGTAGAATTTTCTTTGCAGCCGCCGCAGGAGGCGTGTGTGTCTTGGCACTGGATAGTGATCTCAAAGGTATCATAGGTTGTGATATGTCGTTCGTAGAAACTTCTCCTTTCGGTTCCTCTTCTATTACGCTCTGTGTTAAATTCGTAGGAGCAGTGCTCAATAAATTCGCATCGGATACCGATCTCGAAGGCACTGCAGGTTGTTTCGTCTCTTTGCCACTCAGTGATCTGGCTGCTTGTCCTCCTTCCACCGCTTCATCCGTCCCGTTTTCCGAAATCCCTTCAAGCTTTCCATCCGTCACGCTCGGCCGTCTCGTCTCTTCGCCACCCACCGATCCCATTGCCTGTCCTCCCTCCACCACTCTTCCTATCTCATTTCCCTCAATCCCCTCAAGTTTCCCATCCCTCACACTCGGTCGTTCCCCCGACTCTTCATTCGTCGCCGACCCATTATTCGCCGTCATCTCCGGCAATTCCTGGTATCCGTCGGACGCACTGGCAGTGGTATTAGAGTAAAACAATATCCTCTTCCTCTCAGCTTCGAATTGCCCGCAATCGATTGTTGTATCTGCCTCAGTAGGTACAGCAAACTCAAAAAACGCGTGAGTGTCAGTCTCGTGTATGTATTTATTACCTACTGTAAGTTACACCCGCGCCACAAGACAGTTTTGCAAAGTCACATCGACAAACAAGGAAAGTAAAAAGCACATTCACCCCTACCCTACCTCAACAGCACACCTAACCCAATCCAGCCGCCTCCCGAATGGGAATCACAATCTCGATGGCCTCACAGAAAACACGATATGACGTACCATCCGCCGATTCTTAAAATTAAGCATTCCAGCCACTAAGCCCATTTTAGCGCCACAACCTTGTTTTGCAATCCCTGCGCAGTCCTCTTTGGGAAAAGAAGACTGTCATTTTTTGCAAGTGACCGACCAAAGGGTCTGTTGGACGTCATTTTGGGACGCAAGGGAACGATCTGGACTCTTATGGATTCGGAGGGTACTTTGTACAAAGATTTATTGATGCAGACAGAGAACATCGATATCCACAGCAAAAAGTCCCTTGATGGACCCTTCTCTCCAGATCTTCAATTTCTGGTTACGAAATATGCCGTCAGCTGAACCAGGGAAAGAGATAGATACAAATAAGTACGCTCCCACTGGCTCCGTATGTTCGAATCGTGTCGTGTGCTCGCCGGGAGTTCTGCTGGTTGGATGATTTAATCCGGCTCGCTCGGACTCACTAACACTCTGCACTCATCACTTGTGATTAACAGACTTTCACCACCCTGAACTGCCGTTCGACTACTGTGTCATCATGTTATCTGATACTCAGAGATTAGCTAGCTAGCTGATGGTATATAACATTGGAAGAATATTTTATATCAGTTTCTCCGGAATAAATATATCGAGCGAAACAGAGAATCTAAGTTGTTCGGAGGCAGAGAATTGGGTGAATGTTCATCATTCACCTATCTGCAGATTCCCATGCAGCGAATTAACTGCCTTTCGCCCCTGATAAGTTGTACTGTATCCGAAGATCCCAGAACAGGTGGCGGATGCATCGTATAATAATGACCGCACATGTTACATGTGCTTGGTGTAATTGATAAGAATGAATGACATGGCCCAAGATAATCTCATCCATGTGACAGGACCCCAAGATAATGCACAGCAGTCTTCACACCTAGCAACTACTCCTCCTCTTCCGGGCCGGGGCTGTCGTCCAGATTCCTCCGAGTTTGCCAAGTCCGCATTTCCGCATTCCGAGCTCTAACACCATCAATCCAAGTCCGTTCTTCGTCCCCATTTTCTCTCCCACCGTACAAACCTCGGAAGCCATCGTCGGTTAACCCTACAGGCGAAGTGCCTCGCTCCAAGGTATCGCTTGGTTGAGACGGGGTCCCTCGACTAGTTTGATTGCCGTCTGTAAATAACCCTCTGGTTCGTGCCATTGATCGGGTTGTAGGTGCCGTGTAAGAAGGGTGATAACGAGATTGATGTCGAGCTTCAGGTAGGTGAGCAGGTGTTTGGGGCTGTGATGAAGCAGGTAACGAGTCGTTGTAGACCGCGTAGTTCCTTGATGGAGTGTAGGCACGTGAAACAGGGACGCTGTTTTTCCTTGGGGTTGGGCGTCGCTGTGTGCGACGTTGCGGTGAAGGGGAGGGAGGTGGAGATGGACGTGTCGTTGGAGGGCTACGATGTAAGGGCGACCGCGCTCTGTAGCCTGACATTATACGTACGGCTGCTTGTACGATAGTGGTACGTTTCCGACGGCCACCAGACTAGAAATCCCATGAGCGAAGGAAGGGCGACGACTATCATGACTGACTTACCGAAGGACTTGATGTAGAAGCCAAATCATGCTCTCTAATCCCCGGACTGGCAGGACTTGATGTTGTTGGGTTCGGAGCTCTTCGAGGAAGGCTTTCCGAAGGACTTCTTATGGGACTTGTTTCGGGAAATTTATCACTCCGTGGCGAGCTTGGAAGAGACCCCGCCCGTGAGACCGATCGAGAGACAGTCGAGAAAGGTGGAGGTAAAGGTAGCTGTGGAGAGCCAGTATCCGAAGATTTTGCGGATGCGAGAATCTGCTCAATTGTCGGACTACCAGGATTCGAGGATTCTTCTTCCGAGTATTGATCTGCATCAGCCTCAAGTGCATATTCGGCTTGGTTTAATGGATGGCCCGCGCTGGATTCGGTTTCCGCAACACCGTGAGCCGAAGCAGAAAGTGATGGCCGCCGTGAACTTTGCAACGAGCTTCCACGCAATTCCTGACGGAGATTGAGACTTTCTGTTGGCCGTGGTATGCTATCTGTTGTGGATGATGATGAAACTCGTTCCTGTTCATAAGCAACGCTGGATCTCTCAGAGTCATCAAACGAGAAGCTGTTCGTTTGATGTCTCAATGTCCGCGGCTGGCGTATAGTATGAACACTAGCCCGTCGAGCTGGCTGTGAGAAGATGATGCCAGGAGTATTATGGGTAGCTATGCGAGAGACGACTCTAGGCGTTAAACTGGCCGTTGGCTGCCGTTCGGGTGAGCTAGAAGCATTTTGTGCCAGGAACAATGGAGAACGTGGCAGTCTTCCTCTAGCGTATAGTCGTTGTGTTGATGGAGGAAGGAGATGAGGAGGTGTTGAGGTCTCATCAGGTTCTGTAATGCGTCAGTAAGGTCTGGTTCCAGTTTCAACGGGCCGTGCTGGTTATACCGAATGGCGAGGAAGGCTCGGCTAGATGATTGGTTTCTCGACTGGGGCTTTCGACAAATCCGCCGTAATGAAAGTCATCTTTGAAAGGGGACGAAAGTCTTTGCGTGGCAAGTTCCTCGAGAAGCTCGTTGTCATCCTCAGTCTCATCCTCATCCTCGTCGACCTGCAGTTCTGAGGCTTCTACCAACATGGAATATCCATCCTCAATGTAATCGTCCGAGCCACTAGATGACGAAGCAATAAAACTGAGGTCGACCTTAGAAAGCTCGAGCAATTTCGTCTCTAGATTATCAAGAGGAGAAGTAGGGGAGTGTAGGACGTGAGATAGACTTGATTGTCGATTTGTTTGGTTTGCTAAATGACTTCCATCATTACTTGGTATTGAATGAACCGAAGGTCCGTATATTCTGCTCTTTGGCGTTGCAGTTCTGATAGGTAGAGCCAATTGATTCTGCTGCGGAGCAGCCTGTGAAAGATTGCCTGCTTTGGCATTGCGTCGCCTTCTTCTTTGCTCATAGTCATCTATATCACTTGGACCTAGCTCTATAGAGGTAGGTTTTGCCCGAATCATGACTAAAGTGGAGATTGACCAGAGAGAATATTGTAGAGTGAAAAGATTTCGGGGACAGAATCACCTTGGTCGGGGGAAACAGTGTACATCATGCAGAGAGGGGTGCGAGCCAACGCTATCAAAATGCAGCAACAATGATGCGCCGATTGAAGGAAAGAACTCCCCCATCGGGATTTTGACTCTTCCTTTCTATTCGTGATTCAGTCTTTCGAAAGGAAAGAGCGACTGACAAATTCCCACTTGAACGAACAGATCTGAGAATTTCGACAACCGAACATTCCCCGTGTGATTAGATAACAGAACGAGAAGGAATGCCGGATACTTTTTAGATTTGAATTTCAGAGCGAGGGTTACTCACAAAAGCGACTACCAGACGCAAATCCCAGCATCGAGAGGTAGTATCAGTCCCACAGCCAGCTTGGTTGGAAGAGATATTGTATATGGCGCGAGCCTTTTTCTCTGCGGGATTCTATACCTAAGTTTGATCCTGCCTATAGCTCATAATTCAGCTATGTAAGGCTGAATCATACTAAGGGTCGAATTCGAAGAGGCTTCCATGGCAGTAGGGCTGGGTGGTTTAGTTTATGCTGGCTAGGACGTGGAACATGATGCTTTATGAGCAAGTTCTTCGTGAGCAGAAGTGTTCGAATTAAAGCATGAATGAGACGCATTCGGGCCAAGCAACTTTGCATATAAGGTTACTTATCAAGCACATGGCCACTGGCCAGGAACGAGGTAAATGAAGATCAAGTCTAAGATCTCTCTTCTTTCTCCAACGATGAAACATGATAGTTTGCTATTGAGCGCGCTTTTAGTAGTTTGGGCATGGGATAGGGATAGTTCATAGTCCATAGTTCATGGTTCATGGCACTGAAACCCATTAAAACCACGCGACTCGTGGAGTCGTGGCAGTAAGCGGTACCTGTACGAAGTATGGGACATAATTTTGTACAAGTACATGTCTCTAACCTTTATACTGTAATCCGACATCTGATCTTAGGGCGGCGCCATTTGTTTGGGGGACACGTACATAGCTGCTGCACTCCCCAACATTTTTTTGGACTTTTAATATATACTTCGTAAGGATTCGAAGAGCTGGACAGGCCAAGTAAGTACTCTTTATGCTCACCGACGCAGTGACAATGCCATACACACACGTATAGTATATGTGTCACAGTGGGCGCGTTGGGCGCGGACGTGCATAAAGTGATTCAATAAGGGATGAGATGAGCTCTAATTAAAAGGCACCGAATTCATATTACTGTCGTAGAAGTTCAGGAAGTCATCGCAGCAGGTCATCTCGTTTATCCTCTTAGTGCTCCAAGCTTCACCGAGCTCAAGCCCAAAGAGTCTAAAGGATTGACACATTCATCAGCCATTTGCCCATCAAACCCAGTCCTACTTGCCTTGTACCGGACAGAGTACTCTACTTCATTCACCCTACCTACTCTTCCACTTCCACTTGGACTTCCACTTGCAGACTGCAATCCAGGGTGTTTTGCACCAGCTTGCACGTCAGGGATTCCCGAGTATCTGGACTGGCGCTGGACCTGGGACCCGTTTTCCAAATTTAGAAGAAAAGAAGGGAAAAGAAGAAGTGGAAGCAGACGCCGAGCAGGAACAGAGCAGTGGCCTCAACGGCAGTAGAAGGAGATTATTGCAAGGACCCTTTTTTTTTCTTTATTTCGATGAATTTATATGCAAAACGGACACCCAGAGAGCCAGAGAGCTAGACAGCCAGCCAATCAGCCAATCAGCCCACCCAAATTGTACGTGGTACCTCCAAAAAGATTTGGACGTTATTACTTGGGCAACGAGGACGAAAAGAACACCGGTACAAGAATCGCGAAACTACAAAGTAGATACTTGAGACTAAATACTCGAATACTGTCCTTATCTTGCCCAAAACATTATTTGGTCCCGTATTTTCTGTTCTGCGCACCCAGCCACGGAACACGGATCACGTATTACCTCTGCCCCCGAACAAGCCAGAAAGTACTTCGATCCAGTCTTCGTACCGACTACGAGTCCTACCACCACTCACTGCTCACTGCTCACCACTCACCATTCACCACAGCTACCACTGCCGTTGCCAATCGACCTCGACTCCTGGGGAATCATTCCTGCTATACTCGTCCTCAGCCTCGGACTCTGATTGCGACTCATACGCACACGCAGACTATCGTTCTTGTACGTAAGGTACGCGGGGAACCACCACCCATTGGATTCTTGATTGACTTCGCCGGGCTCGCCTTAATTCTACCATTATCATTACTATTACTATTTGCATTGCCATTACCACCGCTATCCTACTCTACCCTGCCCTACCTTGCCCGTCCCCCATTCTACATTACTCGAGAGAGCAGTCGCACCTAGCCACGACATTTATCGCGGGAACTAAAATCTGCAGCTTTCGCCATTTGGGATGATATAGCCTAGCATCAATTTCGCTGCTTGACGGCCATCTCACCACGCTACTGGTAGATCACAACTCAAAATACAAAGGGCCGCCATGGAGAATGATTTGTCCCTTTCTCAGTCCTTGGGAGGCTTGCGCATAGCAAATCCAGATGATGCTTCATCTGGTACCTCGACACTCGAAGCATCGATAGACCGAGATCACCACGATTCCACAATTGTAGCTACGCAATCTGCTGATTTGACTCGTTCGGAATCGAGCGACGCGCGGAAAACCCCCGATTCACAGACGCAATCAAAGCGACATTCCATCTTTAATATCCTCCGACGTGGCTCCCCTAGCGATCCCTCCACATCGTCGAACGACCCAACACAAACCGCAGACCCGAGACGACCTGCTTCACGTTCGGCATCGAGCAGTGGTGAATCGACAAAAGCACAGGATACTTTGGCTAGGGCGGCGACTACCAAGTCTTTTCGACAATCGATGCCACTAAATCACCAAGCTCAGCAACAACAATCATTTCCTCCATATCAACCAAATCCAATGCAAAACGGAAATCGTGCATATCCTCCCGCCGGGGCGGCTCGGCCTGTTTCAGGGGTCTATGCAGCGCAACCTCCGCCCAATGCAATACCCCCAAGAGATAACGCTTCGTACAGGCTGAGAAGTGAGTCATCACGATCATCAATGCTTGGGGGACCTCCAACGAGGAGCGATTCGAGATCGGCTGCCACGGCAATGCAAGCCGGTGTTCCTTCGCGAGAGGCAAGCCACCGGGACAGATCTTACAACGGTAACCATACACTACCGCCAGGGAATGGACCGATGCCGCCCCGTCGAAGTTCTAGGGGCATGGGCGGAGGCCACACTGATGCTCTGGCACATCCGAATGACGCCGGAGGCAGAAGTTATGATGCTGAAGGGAACCTGGTAACAAATGAAGAATGGAAAGACAAGGGTGCCGCGGTGGGTGTGCGCGAAGAATATGATGCGGATGGAAAGCTCGTGCTGAGGCAGGTCAAGAAGGGGGTAAGGGACTTTGTCTTTGGGCGAACACTAGGGGAGGGCTCATACAGTACCGTGCTACTAGCCACCGATCGCCAGACACTGAAAGAGTATGCAGTGAAGATCCTGGACAAGAAGCACATAATCAAGGAGAAGAAGATCAAATACGTTAACATCGAAAAAGACACTCTGAACCGATTGATAGAGCATCCTGGGATTGTCCGACTATACTATACTTTCCAAGACAGCACCTCGCTATACTACGTCTTGGATATTGCCAGCGGAGGAGAACTTTTGGGCGTACTGAAAAAGATCGGCTCCTTTGATGAAGAATGCACAAGGTTTTACGGCGCACAAATCCTGGACGCTATAGAACACATGCATAACAGAGGGGTAATACATCGGGATCTGAAGCCGGAAAACGTGCTATTGGATGATAAAATGTACATCAAAATCACGGATTTCGGGACTGCCAAATTACTTCCGGATCCGCGAGAAGCAAGTTCATCTTCAAAGCCGTACGATATCACTGGATCGGGGCAAGATGAATCGACAAGAGCTCGGTCGTTCGTCGGGACGGCGGAATATGTGAGTCCCGAGCTATTGACTGACAAGAATGCTTGCAAGGCAAGTGACCTATGGGCTTTTGGTTGCATTATATACCAGCTTTTGACTGGGCGTCCTCCGTTCAAGGCCGGTAATGAGTATCAGACTTTCCAAAAGATTGTTGCACTAGACTACGAATTCCCTCAAGGATTTCCTCCAGCTGCAAAGGATCTGGTGGAGAGACTCCTCGTGCTCGATCCGCAAAGAAGATTGTCAATCGAACATATCAAGAATCACGAGTTCTTCCAAGGTATCAAATGGGGTCGCGACCTGTGGAGGATGAAAGCACCAAGACTAAAGCCGTACATTCCGCCGGCGCAGGAGCCCACTCTTATCAAGCTCAATGGATATTCTAATACGCCTCCGCCCGCGTCCACCTCAGGACCATCACGCGCTCCACCTGCTCCGGCTCCTACTAATGGCAATACACGACCGCAACCCAGAATAATCACGGAATTGCCTCCGCCTACTCAGCTCGATATTGAGTGGTCACCTGTGCTTACGCGGAACAACGAGCGAATTCTAAAGCTTGGAAACCTCATGGTTCTATCGTCACCTCGACCACACAGTCCAAATTCGAAGAACGGGGAAGAAATGCACGAGCGGAAGGGGGGCTTTGCTAGATTCTTTGGAGGCTCAACAACCAAAAAGCGAGCCAGGCTTGTTATGGTCACTTCAAGTGCAAGGATTATTATGGCTGCTGCTGGAGGGGACGAGAAGAAGACAAAGAACGACATCTCTTTGCTCGCTCCCGACTGTACCTGGAAAACTCAAACCGATGCTAAGGGGCAAACGGTGTGGTGTGTAGACACTGTAAGTCACATCAATCGGCCCATGGGTCCTAGATCTAATCATAAACAGCGAGGAACACACTATACTTTTGAAGACACAAAGTCATCGGTTACGTCAGGTGATCCTTCCAAATCATCAGCTCAGGAATGGATCGATGCCATAGAGCGAGCCAAAGAGCTAGCTCTGTCACAAAATATGGTTGGGTCTTACAGCAGTGAGACAGGATTCGACATGCCTTCGGGGGCTACGAGCCCAACTAGCACCCTTCATGGAACGAGTATCTACTCGGAGAGCTATGGGGTTTCTGATCGTCATGGTCGAAACCACCTAACGAAAAGCCAAGCTAGTTTAGGGGGCGAGGATGCCTTAGGGGACGCCAAGAAGAAATCCCACCGGTTCAGCAAACGGCAGTCTAAGAATGGTTTATCTACACCATTCTAGAGGTGGTATTCAGAGGGGTCAATTACATATCTAAACACCGGTCATACACCACATGATGTTTCCTACTCATCAAAACATTTCTGCATTTGCTAGCGCGGCGCAGGTCTCGGCTTTTGTTGTTGCATTATTCGCGTTCTATATTCTTTCCTTTCTTCGAGGCGGTTTCCTCATGACGACTTATACGACTGTTTCTGCTCTCTTTTTCTTCGCCGAAATTTCCATATCCAATTTCTGCACCATGACCAGGATCTCAAAAAAAAAAATTCACACCCACTAATACACTCCTTGATTCGCCACTGACCACGCCAAGTCTACTGGCTATGGTACTTTTATTTTCAATCACAAGTGTCGAGTACAGCATGGATGCATGGAAGTTTAGCTCGAAGATCTCGGAGGGGCAGCAAAGGCGTCCCTTAATTCTCTTGACGAAATATTTTCTTTGCGTTTTCTGGTGGGGTTTTGTAGGAAAGGCGGGCACAGATTCGCGCTGAGAATTGATATTTCTTTTCTCATTTACTTTAATAATTATATTAGCTCATGATGGATAGGTAGTTTTGGGGGTTTGTTTCGAGTTGATTTGTAGAAAGAGGGAGGGCAAGAAAGAAAGAAGGAAAGAGGGAAAGAAGGAAAGATAGACAAATATAGGCGGACGCCTAAGAACTCATATCTCATTGTTGGGGAGCATTAAAAACAAAATGTCGATAGGACTGGTTGTACATTATAGGTTTACGGGGGAGGTGGCCGGAGACAAGTTTACTGCATGGAGGTGAAGCAAAGTGATGGCGTCGGGTCGGTCGGTCGGTCGGGCCATTTGGAGATGCGAGAATACTAAACATTTATTGAAACAATATCGGATGTACCTTTTGGATTCGCACACAAGCCACTATCACCATATGAGAGGTACGCCATGGCAAGGCTCCACCAGTTGTGTGGCCCGGTCTGCTTACTGCAGCTACACTCGATTTGTCGATGTGACCTTACATGCATTGATTACTAACTGCAGATCAGAAGCCCAGATTCCTGGGCAAGCACGCAAGGTACTTATACTTGCAGCTTGAATTGCTTCGTATTCTCTTGTTTGTATCCTTTTCTTTCTTTAAGGGAAAAGGGAAGTCTCGTCGTTTGATGCTAGAAACTTAGGAACAAATCCATTTGTCAATTCATTTGTTCCAATTTGTTTCCAAAAATGGCGAGCAAAATTCGTTCTCTCCTCCACCTTCTTTCCCTCCAAACCCTTCTCTTCTACCCATCCCAATCCACACCAATTGAAACTTTCGACTACATGCAAGTTTAAACCCTTCTCCCTTGTTTCAATTCTTACAGAGCTAACCTCATCTCACTTTCCAGTATCATAGGCGGTGGAACAGCTGGTTTAACAATCGCTTCCAGACTGACTGCAAATCCTAAGATCTCTGTTCTGGTGCTAGAGGCAGGAAATGATCATTCGAATGATACGAATATTCTCTCACCGGGGTTGTATACGGGGGTTTATGGGAATGAGGAATATGATTGGAATTTCAAGACGGTGCCGCAGGTAGGACTTCCTATCTTTCTCTCTTTAATTCTCTTGCAATCTTCCAATGACCCCCTTCAGAATTCTTTTACTACTCTACTTCGCATTGCTAACAAGCAAAGGTTCATGTCAACAACCAAGTATTCGCCCACCCTCGAGGCAAACAGCTCGGCGGCTCTAGTGCCATCAACTTCCTCTACTGGACCCACGCCTCTCGTCAAGATATCGACAATTGGGGTCTCCTAGGTAACGCAAACTGGTCTTGGGCCGCACTAGACCCTTATTTCAAGCGTTCCGAATCATTCATCTCACCCAAAAGTACCGTAGAAGACGATCTCCAGACACAAAACACTGATCCCAGTATCCACGGCCACAATGGTCCTATCATCAACACCTTTCCCGATATCTACGGCCCACTAGATGAGGCGTGGCCGCGGACGTACGAGACTTTAGGTCTGTTGGCGAAGAGCGATCCTAGGGATGGATTGGCTTTGGGTGGGTATACGAATCTGTTGAATTTGGATCTGAATGGCCGGAAGAGGAGCTATGCAGCGACGGGGTATTATATGCCTGTTAAGCAGAGAACGAATTTAAAAGTTCTTACGGGGGCGTTGGTGGAGAAGATTATTTTAGAGAAGAGCAAGAAGAAGGGGGGTGATGTACTAGCTACGGGTGTGAAGTACTCCAATGGGACGGTAGCGAATGCGAGGAAGGAGGTTATCTTGTGTGCGGGGAGCATTGGTAGTCCGCAAATCTTGGAGCTAAGCGGTATTGGAAGTAGAGATGTGTTGGAGAAGAACGGGATTGAAGTCTTGGTGGAAAATGATAATGTGGGGGAGAACTTGCAGGATCATGTTTATGTGCCTATTAGGTTTGTGCTATCTCTTTTCCTCTTTCATATCTCCCGCTCTCATCTCCGTATCAATCAATGCTGAAACCCTCCCCAAAGCTACGAAGTCCAACCCGGCATCGCAACCCTAGATAACTTCTCAGATCCAACCTATTTCGAAGCAGCGTATGAAGAGTACCTCGCCAATGCCACCGGACCGCTTGCAACAACGGGAGCGAGCTCGGGTTTGCTTTCGTGTGCGCAGATAGGTTGTGCGGATTTGGTGCCGCCGGGTAAGAACGGTTTTGGAAAGGGGCTGAGACCGGGTTTGAAGGAACAGTATGAGTTGCAGTCAAAGTATTTTCACAGTGAGGCTGTTACGCAGGAGTGAGTTCTTTCTCTTCTTCTTCATTATCTTATTTTGAGGTCGTTGAAAACCTTTCTGAGCTTTCTGCTCTCCTGGGATAAGTTTTGAGTTTTAATGGCATGAAGTCACGTCTTTCCACAGCTCCACTGACTAGATTATCGTCGGATTGGAATATTCTCTCTTTTCAACCCCTTACTTTTACCATTTGCTAATATATATTAGACTAACAGTTTTCGGCGGAATGTCGCCCCAATACCAAAACGACACGACCAAGCTCTTTGCCTCGTCCTCTCCAGGCAACTATCTCACACGTAAGTCTCACACACTTCTTGAACCACACCACCAAGACCCCTCTATCTCACCCCCATTCCCAACCTACCACGCCATCTCCCCCCTCCCTCCCCATCTCCAACTCTCTCAGGCCCACCCCATACTAACCCCACCCCCTCCCCCTCTAGTGCTCGGCGTCCTCGAACACCCCTACTCCCGCGGCTCCATCCACATCTCCTCCCCCTCCCCCCTCACCGCCCCCCTCATCAACCCCTCCTACCTCTCCCACCCCTTCGATCTCCGCGTTCTAACCCGTATCCTCACCCATCTCAAAACCATCGCACTTACTCCTCCGCTCTCCACCCTTCTTCTTAATCCCTCTGTTCCCTCTCCTTATAACCTTCCTTCATCCCCCTCTAACTCCACAACATACATCCCCCTAACCCTGCAATCCGAATACCACCCCCTCGGCACGTGCTCCATGCTCCCACGTGCGCGCGGAGGCGTCGTAGACGCCAAGTTCCGGGTGTACGGTGCGCGAAATCTGCGTGTTATAGATGCGAGTGTGTTTCCTTTGCTGGTGAGGGGGAATTTGCAGACGTTGGTTTATGCGGTTGCGGAGAGGGGGGCGGAGTTTGTGGAGGGGGATTGGGTGGAGGGGTGAGGATGTAGGTGGGAAGAGGATAGGGGGAGAGGGGAGTGAGATAAAGGGCAGGAATTACCAGAGGATGTTTTGGAATAGAAATAAGAATACGTGATAGCGATGGGAAGAGGCATTGATGATAATATGATGGCTTGCGGGAAGTGAATCAACTAGGTCTTATTCTTACTCAGTATTCACCTATGTTTGATTCCCGTAGTGCCTGCATGTAAATAGACAACAACATATGCACAAACACGCAAATGCGCATATATTTATCCTTTCCCATTTATCATAATATACCATCACATCACTCTCACCTCCCTCTATATACCACCACCACCACCCCTTCTTCATCTCCCCCTCCCCTCCGCCAAATCACAAATGCGGCACCTTCGCACTCGCCAGCACTAAATTTAGAATGCTCACCACGCCCTCCCCCAGAATTAATCCACTAGCCAATACCACAATCGGAGTTTCTTCTCTCCGTCTATACGAACGCCAGTACCAGTTTACGAAGCCACCGATCGCTCGCGCGAGAGTGAAGGAAGGGACGTTGTACATGCCTGGGGGGTTGTTAGTTGGTTGGTTGGTTGAGTGAGTGAGGAGGTGAGTGGTGGGGTGGTGATAGAGGGGGAAGGGGATGGGGTATGAGTGAGAAGTAAAAAGAAAAACATACCAACAGCAACAGCAATGCCCCCAGGAATATAAGCATGCCACTTCTTTCCCGTCGCCCAAATCCTCAACAATGTCGTCCCGGTAAAAACCACCGCCGCGCCAACCGCCCACTCCGTCGCCATCGCAGGCAGCCCCTTCCCCGTAACCAGTCTCGCCGTAAAAATCCACACATACCCCGTCGGGACCTGGAACAGCTCCCCCGGAACTGTATACACACTCGTATACAGCCGATAAATCAGGGCACTCACCACAGCCCCCACCGCACTCCCTATAATCTGTCCCCAAAACTGCGCATTGGGCGCAGCACCGAGTAGATGGCCTGTCTTCAGATCCTGCATGAGATCGCCTGCTTGTAGGGCGCCGGCCTCGGAGACCGCGCCGGCGATGAGGTTTATGAGGACGGAGTTTTTGTTGGATTGCGGGATGATGAGGGCGAAGAAGAGTTGGGCGAGTTTGGAGATGCCGGATACGGGGTTGAGATCGGTTTCGCCGAGGGCGCGCACGCCCATTATGGAGAGGATGAGGGCCATGAGGACGGCAAGGACGGTGGCGTAGAGGGGGACGAGTTGCCCGAAGACGATGCGGATGCTGAGGATGCAGAAGAGGATGGAGAGGATGAGGCCGATCCAGACGGTGCGGGGATGGACGAGGTGTTCGGGAGGTGCATCGGGTTCGGGCATGTTTTTGAGATCGGTTTGGAGGGTGGTGGGGGTGGAGCGCGGGGAGAGTGAGGTGGTGTTGTTGGCGGCGGACTCTAGAGCGGTTGATGCGTCTCCGTCTTCACGGATTGGTGTATAACCGACTGTAGATTTGACGGTCCCGAGGGAAAGCAGGCCCTGCCAGTCTCTCCGTTTAATCTTGCGGCGGGCGTCAGAGATATACTGCCCGCCATTTTGGTAGACTGGATTCAGAGCGATATATCCCAAACTGATCACCGAGTCCGCCAACATGATAGCTAGAGAGATCCAAACAATCCAACCCTTACTCCCCGTCTCCCAATCCTTAACCGGACCAGGAGCCCAACCTCGATTCTTTGCCAAAGGAGAAAGTATACCCCAGCCAACAATCGCGCCTATGAGCATATGTGTAGTTGTAGCTGGTCCCATAATAATCCCCTGTCCTACATATGCAAAAGAGGGATTCAAAGTCCATAACCAGTTTTCAGCAAGGCTATATCCAAAGATGGGTAGATTCCGTAAAATGGGGAAGAAATATGTCGCAAGTGTATAGATGCCCGAAATAGTAAATGACAGCACCAATAGTTTAACTTTAGATTTCCAACTACTGCCTTCAGCCTTACTCACTTCCTCCACATCTGCCACATTCTCATTCTCATTGGCATAGGCTGGCGAATCTCCAATCTCCGTCACGTTGCGCTCGCTGGGGATTGGCATAGGCGGTCCCTCAGCCGTGGTCTCCTTGCCATGCAACACGCCAATCATCAGTGCTGTTGCTGTTCCGGAAGGAAACTTCAGCTTCTCCCTAATAATAACCTGTCTCCTCAACGGCACGGCGAAAACTACCCCAAAGAAACACAACCCCAGCGACCACAGTATAAGCCTCCAAGTATTCAAGAAAAGCGGGCCCTGCTCCTCCGGCTTCAACATATAGTTCAGCGCCGGCATCACTCCCACGAATCCGCACCCCAAGGGCATCGTCCCCATCGACCCTGCGACCGTCTGCACCAACACATTCTCCACCGGCGTAAACGGCAAATCGAGATGTTTCGACAGTGTTTTGAAGAACGCAAAGCCAATCAGCGACGCCGGCATGGCCATCGACGATACCCAGCCTGTTTGAAGCCCGAAGTACATGTTGGAGAAACATATTATCAGACCGACCCCCAGCCCGACGAGGATGCCCCGGACGGTGAAATTCTGCCCTTCATCTGCATGCGCAGCAATGTATCGGCGCTGCTCGCTATGCCTGCGTCGCATCGCCGTATCGTTGTCTTCGGACGGGCGATTCGAAATCGATTGGTAGTCTGGGGAGGGCGTCGAACGACCTCTATCGGGTGCCATTTTTGTGTTGGTTTCGCACGGCGCGAAATCGCTTCGTGGAGTTTGTCTATCTGGGCAGTTTTATTTATATATACAGCGATGAAATTCCCGCGACGGTGACTCGAAGAGAAAGAGCCATGGTCGGTAAAGCTACGGACCTGCTACTTCGGGAGTTATCAGTTGTTGTTTGACTCCTCCTGCTGACCAATGCGTGCTATTGCACCGGGATTTATGGTGCAGGTGAGGTAGTTCTCGCGATTTCGTCATGCAAACTATGCCCGAATTAGGCTAGAGCATCCCCTTATCTCCAACAGTATCTCCGGCAGATAGATCATAAACCATGAAGCACTCGGTATGGGAAACGTAAGTATAAGTTATTGATATCTCAATATTTGTCGCAGCAAGTGATCGCGGGGCTCAGGTTAGCCAGCTGTGCCCGTTCAAAGTTTAAATAACTACATCTGATGCTTTGGGGCTGAGAAGCACAGTACCGGTTATCATGTCGGTCCCGACTCGGAGGTTTCACGATCTTGAGAATGGAGTTTGCAATTTGTTCTAGAGGCTGAAATTCTCATATTTACAAGGGCACAGTGAATCGTCCCGAGCTACGGGCGAAGAATGCCCAGATCTGTTCCTCCAGCCAAGCTGACTGCGCAGACCCGGCATACTTTTAAGCCTGCGAATCCCATGCCAAGGGTTTCAAGAATGTACTCCTCACCTCATCACCTTATCACCCTGTCACCCTATCTTCCTGCCATAAGAGCTATTTACCTCATCTTCCATGTTTGAGATTCGCCCTTCTCTTGGCTGTCAAACTTCCAGGATACACTTACATTTAGTGCTCTGGAGTTCTCAGCAGGAACGGCGTATTCCAATTCACCACTGAGCTCCTCCCCCTCCTTATGTGGCTTCCCTGGCTCCTTGGTATTGTCGATTAGCAACACGCCCTGTTTCCAATGCGTGATCTTGGCCTTGGGACCAGTCGTGAAAGCCACCCCTTTCTTTCCCTCCTTAGCCCACTCTTCTGCTTTAGCATTCTCCGGCACATTGTCGCTTCGAGAGGGCATGAAGAAAGAATCGAACCAAATCATGAAACCATCCAAAGCGTCAATATCTTGGTTAAGCTTAGACTGCCATTTTCTCTTGAAGCTAAGGTCCTTGACGGTGGTGGTATGCAAGCTTAATTGCAAGAATGGGAACGGCTCGCCGCAGATAGTACTAGCTGGCATGTCCAAGACTTGAGCGTCATCGTGAATGCCCGCTTGCATTGCTTTCATGTCGAATCCATATACGTCTCTCCAGAAAGCGATATGCTCTGAAACGTAATCTGGATCAGCCACCGGTGCAACCCACATGTTCATGTGACTGGGTACCATGAGACCTTCTGGCTTTAAGTACTTGTCTCGAGCCCAGATGACGCTATCGAGCATAGCCTCGTACAATAGACAGTATCCCATCCATTCACTAACAATGATATCGACTTGATGGACGGGAAGATTTACTTCTTCAACCTTGCCTTTCAGCAGGGTGATCTTGTCTGCAAATCCATTGTTGTAGATGTTCTCGCGGGCTTTCTCAATGATAGCCGAGTTATCCACACCAATGACACGAGCAGCGCCAGCCTTGGCACAGAACATACTGAGAATACCAGTACCGCAGCCTACATCCAGGACTGTTTTTCCTGCAAAGATGGACTTGTTGTTGTAGATGAAGTCACGATACGCGTCTGTACGAACAGTATCCTTCAACATGGTCTCATGAATATCTATGCATTGTTAGAAAGAATATGGTGAAGGGTTGGTGAATATCTGACCATTGTATGAATACGAGCTGAAGTAGTGACTATCATCATCCCTCTTTTCCTCTTTTTCAGGAACAGAAGGTCCAGCAGATTTATCATTCCATCGCTCGTCCAAGGTTTCCTTGACAGTGTTTCTGTAATTTTCGAACTGGGTTTGGATTTTTCTCAGCTCTTCCTCCAGTTCAGATACACGAGCAACAAGTTGGCCCGATTCGGCATCCTTTCCTTTCCCTTCACTTCCATTTTGCTGATCGACATCAGGGAGGTCGTCAAGGCAGAACAACAAGGCATCATCTTCTAGGACTGGTTTTAAATACTTTTCATCCTCGAGGTCTGCCAGAGAAATGTCTGAAGTAACTTTCTCCTTGGACTGGACTTTAGAACGAATGTAGTTGGTCAGCTTGATACTGCCGTAGAAATCCAAGCCTAGCTTTTGTCGGACTTCAAGAAAATCGAAGCCATGTTTCTCCTTGCAGTATTCAAGCATGGCAAGAATATCAGGGAAGACAGCATCGTCAAACAGCGAGACAAATTGATTTTGTTCTTCCTCTTCTGGTTCGGCATCTTCCCACCCCTCGTCATCTTTCAAATCCAGGATATCAGATGGTTCAGAGCTCCCAGAGTCTGATGGGGCATATTTCTCTATGCTTGGAAGTTGCTCAGACATTTTGGGTGTTTGAAGTTGTTTCCTTTCAAGATATATTCCAGGGCTTAAACGAATTTAATCCTCTCAGCCAAAATTGAAGAAACTGAAAGTTGATGTAGAGTCCTTGCTCGAAAATTTCGTTGTGGGATTTTTCCCCTCCACAACCCAGCTAATCATCACGTGTAAACAACGATAAGAGATCCATAAGAACAGGAGAGTGCAAAAGGAACAACAAATAAAGCCTGCCCAGTGCCTACTAGTTTTGGAAATGTAGAAAGATGATGATTGGTCTCAACTTCTCGAAAACAAACCTGGAAAAGTGAATTCGTCTCCAAACTTTACGAAGAGACGAACTGCTGTTCACCAGAAACCCCCTCTTCCTAAAACATGCATCTAGCCGGTTGCTGGTTGCTGTGGAAGGATTGCCGCTTAAACCCCGGTCGACCCCCAGATACTCGATATTGATCGAGACCACTTCCGTAAAGTGGAAGGAAGGTCCTAGGATGTACTTCCGTATCTGAAATAACCATATGATAATTTACACTATTTACCACAGCTCAACTACAGAATAAAAAGGGGTTTATGCGGTTGCTCGATGATCGCATACATGTGTATGCCGGTTTAATAATTCAACTCTATCGAAGAATCCTCGTCGAATGCCAGCACATCGAATCTTAATCGGGCGACCGTAAACACGAGAGGGAGAGAGCGTGAGAGCTGACGATTACCGCCAACAACCTGACGACCAGGACAAAGATGTCATTTCTTTTCGGGCGAAAGCCGCGTCCCAATACGGTGGACCTGTCCAAACAGGCCAAGGACTTGATATTGAAGATTGATGGCCCCGGCGGTGCTGTGAAGGTATATTTCCAGAGGGAACGATTCAGGAACAGCTGTGAATTATGGAAGGGCTGACGTTTGGACAGACTGAAGAGCTTGCGAAAACGCTCTCTCAAATGAAGTTTATTCTGCAAGGGACTCAAGGTAAGCTTCAACCTACTCGCTTTTGCTTGCACAGCACACGCACGTTCATAGGGTGCTAATTCATTCCGCAGAAGTAGAAAGCAGCCCCGAACAATGCTACCAACTGGTGACCGGAATCATCCAGGAGGATCTCCTGTACCTTCTCGCCGTCAACCTATACCGTTTACCGTTCGAGTCTCGGAAAGATGCTCAAGTCATATTCTCCTACGTTCTTCGATTTCGACCTGCAACAGCATCGCCCAAGAGTGAGCCCCTGGCTCTAAGCTACGTCATAAACAACAGGCCGGAGGTGCTGGTGGCGTTATGCAATTGCTATGAGCATAAAGAAAGTGCGATGGCTGCTGGAACGATTCTTAGGGAAGCCCTGAAGAATGAAACGGCTGCAGCTCTCATTCTTTACAATGATGGCAAAGAGGAAATTGCTGCCTCGAAGATTTTGACCACTATCAAGCCAGAAGTTAAGCAAAATGGAGAGGGTGTTTTCTGGAAATTCTTCAGTTGGATCGATCAAGGATCATTTGAGGTTGGAGCAGACGCCTTCAACACATTCAGGGTAAGTACAGTGGTTGGGAAGAGAAGATACTCAGCTAATATCTCTGCAGGAGCTTCTCACCAAGCACAAGCAGATGGTGGCACAGTACTTAGCCACTAACTTCGACCTCTTTTTCGACAGATATAACACAATCCTTATCAAATCGGACAGTTATGTGACTAAACGACAGTCAATCAAGCTCCTGGGCGAAATTCTTTTAGATCGAGCCAACTACACAGTGATGACAGCATACGTTGACCGAGGGGAGCATTTAAAAATATGCATGAAGCTTCTACTCGACGACAGAAAGATGGTCCAATATGAAGGATTCCATGTTTTCAAAGTCTTCGTTGCGAATCCACACAAATCCATTGCAGTACAAAGAATACTGCTCAACAATCGGCAAAAGCTGTTAAATTTCTTGACGCATTTCTTAGAAGATCGTACAGAAGACGATCAATTCATTGACGAAAGAGACTTTTTGATAAGGCAAATTGAGAAAATGCCTCCCACGCCAGTAGAACCAGCACAGAAGCCGGCACTTCTAGGATCGGGAGGTTAGACGAGGCAGTTTTATCGGGGACGGAGGAGAGGGGAAACGAGAGAGATGCCTAAGATGAGCTTTTTGATTGATAGAAGGTTGATGAGTTAAGACATATGGGCATCGATGGCAGGATACGACATGAGCATAATCGGAGTTGAGGCATTAGGTTTCTTCATGACTGGGTTTGGGAGAGCGATCATTGTAACTCAATCGAGGCGTTTTTACACATGAGATGTGCCGCCCTACGAGAATAAGATTCTTGCTCTATAGGAATATAGTAGAAGTACTTGTTTGAAGCCTCGTGAAGTCCTGTGAAAACTGCGATCGCTCATCCGCCCCTCGAGTTCTCTTCGGTCACGGTAGGCGAAAACCAGGAGTGATAACGCTAGTACGAATGTGAACTAGCGTCAAATTTATTCGTTTGATTCCAGCTTTCGCGTTCTGTCGCGACAGAACAGAAATTAGGCTCGTCAATCGTCGCAAAGTACAGTCTCTCACGAAAATCGAGGCGCAACAAGAGTCCTATGGGCAGCCATTGACCGTTTCAACATCGAATCATTCAGGATCGCGGAATCCAATCGCTTTTCATTGCAACCTTTGAGTACAAGTACTTTTACACAGCACCAACAAATATCTTAAATACATAGGCCGTTCAAGATGCAGGCCCAATATCGTTCATATCAGCAACAGACGCCTTCGAGGACGAATCATGGCAATGCCGGTAACAGAAGAGGTATTGGTATGTATATTGATCAACTATACAGTCATGCGCTCTTGCGTCTCACACATTATCTATTAGTTCCTTCCCCGCGGTGTCCACGTTCCCTGATGAACCCACTATCTTATATTATTATCCTGGCGATGAGCGACACGAGAATGGACTTCTCATCTACTTCGAAGCTTTCTAGATATTTAAAATGCTAGACTAACCTTGCTGTTGCGCAATTATAGGACCCATGGTTGCACAAGGACGAGACCCTAGAGAAGTAATGTCGGCGACGCAACAGGCGCAACAGGCCTTGATGGAAAAGAAGCAGAAGGAAGCGGCCAAGAAACGTGCGAGAGAACCAACGGACAAGAATATTCCAGATGGGGTTGAGGATGTTATCATCGGGGATGGCGTACAAAGATACAAGGAATTGAGGGATATAGAGAGGAGGCTGGATGCTACGATGACGAGGAAGAGATTGGATATCCGAGAAGCTGTGGACAGAAATGTTAAGGTGGGTTTGTGAAGCATCTTTGGATCGCACTACAATACTGATCATACACAGAGGCATAGGACCTTGAGAATATGGATTAGTAATACGGTAGAGGATCAGCCCTGGCAATCGGATACCCTCGACGTGGACACCTTTGATTTCAGCACAAATATGGACTCTTCTTATCGTGTCAAAATCGAGGGCAGATTATTGGACGATGATGAGGATGATAGCGACGACAGTGATGAAGATGACGAGTCTGTGGCCGATGGGGGCGATCCTATGGACGAAGACAAGAAAAAGAAGAAGACGAAGCCACCAGGAAAACTTTACAGACTATCTCATTTCTTCAAAGCCATGACAGTAGACTTTGACAAGAGCCGAACAAAGGATGGAGCGGATCAGAATGTGGAATGGAAGAAGCCTAGCCCTGCGCCAAATCTGAATGGTCTTCCTGCAGCTGCCGACTTCGACCAATTGGAGTTTAAACGAGGTGGTGACGAGAATTGCAACATTGTTATCAACCTTGTTCGAGACGAAACGCCGGAAAGATTTCAGTTGAGCCCCTACCTTGCGGCCATCTTGGACACTAATGTCGGCACTCGTGAAGAGGTCACAATGGGCATTTGGAGTTACATAAAAGCCATGGGACTTGCAGACGATGACGAGAAGCGGACGTTCGAGCTAGATGATCGCTTGAGACCGGTATGTTTTAAGTACTGATGACTCTCAATGCTCTTGCTAACACAGCGTAGCTTTTCCCCCGCCAAGAAAAAGGATACTGGCCTCAACTAGGTGATGCTATCATTTCTCATACAACGATTCTTCAGCCCGTCAGACTCAATTACACGATCCGTGTCGATAAGGAATTTCACGAGAACCCACAACCAACTATCTATGATGTACAAGTTACGGTTGAAGATCCTTTGCGTGCCGCTCTTGAGGCAGCTACCAAGAATCCCGATTATGCATCCAGCCTGCTAGAGATATCAAATCTCGACAAACAACTTGCCATTCTTGTACGAGCTATCTCAAACTCGAAGTCGAAACATGCGTTCTTAGACGCTCTGTCTAAAAACCCAACCGAATTCATCAAGAAGTGGATCAGCTCTCAGAAGAGGGATTTGGAGATCCTGGCTGGTGATGGAATGAGGGGAGGTGGAGAAGATGCCACAAACGATGAGTGGAGAAGAGGTGGTGCTGATGGTATTTGGGGGACTCCAAATGTTAAAGAGATTGCTAGTCTAATGGTCGCTACTGGGAGGGCCAAATTGGGGGTCTAAATGTTGGATTTAAATTCATTATGATATCACTGTGATCACAGTAGGAGTTTAGGAAATCTCGGGTTCTTGAAGGGCAAGTTACTGTACAATAAGAAGACATGGAAGCAGAATGAACTCCTAGGGGATGCGGAGATTTCGGCGATAAGATAAGTCAAACTGTATTCGACCGAAGAGCTACCCATGTCCGCTACGTCAAAAAGGGTCGAGCTGCCCCTCACTTCGGTCCATACAACAGCTTGAATCGCTCCGCTACTCTTCAATTCTTCTCTTGTCTTGTTTTGCACTCACAAATGCAAAGATCCTCCGTTTTTCGCTGTGCTAATACATTAACTTCGGTATTCAAGTCTTCGGCAGCACTCCAGTTTCCTTTCTTGACCCCTCCACAGCAGAAATTCAACTGCATTTATCTATCTTCAAGTTCTCTTGCAAGCAATCAGTCCTCTTACCTACCCAAATCTAGATTTTACACCACTTCAAAGCAGGTTCCCAACATGGCTCCCCAAGCTTTCGCCGAGCAGAACACGGCCGTCATTACCGGTGGTGCATCTGGTATTGGGTTCGCTCTCGCAAACAAATGTGCCAAATATGGAATGAACATCCTCTTAGTAGACAACAACCAAGAGAACTTGTCACTCGCGCAAAAGCACTTAGCGGAGAAAATTTCGAAAGACAAGCAGGTCTTAAAGGCTGTAGCAATTGATGTTTCGAACCTAGACGACTGGGAAAAAGTTAAAGCAGCTGTTGAACAGGACTTCAATGATACTCCAATCCACATATCCTCGTGATTATTAGACCAATGCTGACACCAACCACAAGGCAAAATCCATCTTCTGGCTCTTAACGCCGGCACATCCATGCGCGGAACATGGGCAACCCCCAACTCAGCCCAATATTTCCAGAAGATCCTCTCCGTCAACCTCTTCGGCGTGATCAACGGAATCAACACCCTCCTCCCATACGTAACCAAAGACACCACACCAAGCTCCATCATCATCACCGGCAGTAAACAAGGAATCACCAACCCGCCCGGGAACCCCGCCTACAATGCCAGCAAATCCGCTGTGAAAACACTAGCCGAACATCTATCCTTTGATCTCGCAAAGTCACATCCGAGCATCAGTACGCATTTACTTGTTCCGGGGTGGACGCACACGGGCATGACCGGGGGGAACTCGTTCCAAGAGACGGGGAAGCCGAAGGGTGCGTGGACCCCGGAACAGGTGGTGGATTATTTGGAGGGGAAGATGGAGGAGGGGAAGTTTTATGCGATTTGTCCGGATGGAGATGTCACGGAGGAGATGGATAAGAAGAGGATGTTGTGGAATGCGAGGGATTTGGTGGAGGAGAGACAGCCGTTGAGTAGGTGGAGGGAGGGGTATAAGGAGGAGTTTGAGGAGTTTATGAAGAAGGATTTGTGAAGGATTTGTGAAGGGTTAGGTGGTGTTATGCGTCGAGGGACGCCGCACGGGAGGGAGAAGATTTCGCTTATGATGATAAAATACTCACTAGAAAAGTTACTCGCAATGATTAAAGGACCATTACATGTCTCTGGACAATCTCCGAACATTCGGACACTGATGATCTCATGTGTAAGTTCCGCTCTTGGAGAATCAATTCCAATTTGCAGATGGTGAGCCCAAGGAGCTATATTACTACGAGTTACTATACGTATCTTCCTTACATTGTTTATCTTTCACATGCTAGTATGCAAATCAGTTTACATCAGCGTTCATCGTATAGTTCCAAGCAACGTTATATACACGACTACCCCCCGTCGAACGCCTTTTTTGCCGTCATAAGTTGACGGCGATGATCTGAATTCTCACAACTTTTCGACGACAACATTAATATTCTGACGACTCAATGACAACACTGACAAGTTTCGACAAAGATCGACAGCGACCAACATTCGTGAGAAATTGCTCAAATATAGAGGTTTAGACTTCCGGATTACTTGTGTAGATGTCTGCCTCACTTAGCCAACGAAGATCGTCCCACTCTCTACAACCAGTCCTCGCCTTCTCCTGCCGCCTGCGATCTGGGTCAGTCACAATGGTGAAGAAAGTGATAGAAGTGTGTTTGTTGTGAAGGACGACATTCTCATTTACTAAGCTAGAGGTTTAAATACAGGGCTGCTTATCTTGCTTCTTGCATCAGAAAGCAAGCATAGAAATCTCAAGACTCTTTATATACTTACTCTTTACCCCTCAAGCTTATATAGTGAAAAATAAGCGTAGAGAAGCCATGATTTGGATGAGAGTGAATTGTTACCCTGCTTCTATATTTATATGCGCAGGCAGAGGTAATGAGTATAAATGGCCCCATTCTTCATGTACTTCTCTTTGCTTCTCCAGATAACTGGATATAGGGATTGCAGATCAAGAGGTATAGGTGGCAAATTGAAGCCTGAGGGGGCCTGGGAGCTTTGGTGGTAGTTAGAAAGGTAATTTGCGTAAGGAGTTGGTAATGCAAGAGGAGTTGGTAAGTGGTGAGGAAATGAGAGAATGATAGTGATGGTGGAAGGGATAGGATGGCAGCGGGGATGGAGGAGAGATTATTGTGACAGTGATGATAAGATGTGGCAGTGATAAAAGGAATGTCGACAATAATCAGGTCCCGCTAGGTAGTAAAATGCATTGAGATGGGGAAATATGCAGGTTAGCTGATGGTGACTGTAATAAAACTGCATTAGAAGTGAACTGGACGGGGTGTTCTTGTGGTGATCGACCAGCGGAAAAGTAAGGAATATGTTCACATGTAAGAGAAGTTGTACTACTAGTATATATAGACATTTTCTCAGTACCACTTAGGGTTTTTAAAGAATTCACTAGTGGCTTGGGAGAGAAGATCTAAGTGATGTATTTGAGTAGACTGAATGATTAAAGATACATAGTGAATCCAAGAAATCTAAGAACACCTTCAACCCCGGTTCTGGAAAGAGTATAAGTAGAGGAGAAAGCTCCCAGTTTGGAACGAGAGAAGAGATCGGGGTTATGAGGGACTTCACCATCCGTTATTGATGTGCGGTGATTGCCGTATCTTGATCTTGATGTTAGGAATAGTTGAGGTGAGTGAGGAGATATGATAGTGAAGATGTGGAAGTGATGATGGTGACTGTGGATGAATGACAACAATGACTGTGAAGGAGTGATGATGACATTGTGAATAAATGACAACGATCATGGGGAAATGACAATAGTTGTGAATTTAGGAATAAGTCTCGCCGACAGTGAAGAAGGCACAGTTCACATGATGCAAATGGAGTCAATCCATTGACTTTCTGGGTTGACTTCTCGACCGTGGCACCACAGTCACTCCAGATGGCAGGTCATTTGAAGTACTTGGCCCAGTTCTGTGACTTATGTCTGATTCAACTAAAACTTTGGATATAGAGTGACCATTAAATAGTCCTGCTCTCCCACTGCACCAGATTCACTCCAGGTGAGATAAAGCTTGTAAAGCTGTTCAGGTAAGTCTGATTCAACTAAAACCATGGGCTTGGAGTGGTGATTAAATAGACCTGCTCTCCTGTACTATGTGGATCTGACTAATTCTCTGATTGCATGCTATGCTGTCATGCCGCACAAATGATTGTTTCCTGTGGCCTCTCCGTAGTTCAGTGGATCTCAGTTAAACAGACACTTTGCAGTTTTCCCATGGCAGTGAATGATCGGTTGGTAATGTACTGCTTGCTTAGAAGATTGCTGACCACACGTGTTATTTCTAGACCGAGCCCAGCTGGCAGATCAGGGCGCTTGATCGCGGGGAAGTCTGAGGAGTATGCAGTATCGCAATTGGCTCTATTTAAAAACATTACTGCCATGATATAACGCCATCAGCCTTCAAATATGATCTTTATTGCTGTTTTGGTATGCAGGTTGAGCTGCTAATCCATGGGTACACTCTGTATGAAACCCACTTGGGTAAAGAAGACCTTATGTAACCAGACAATCGTATAGTCTTTGCACTTCAGAAAGAGAGCAGCACAGAGAACTGACTTCCAGGGCAAGAAAAAAAGTCTGCAAATTATAATTTTAACGGCTGAATCTGCAAAGAAACAAGCATTTCGACTACCCAGCACTATACTCGTGCCCTTCACCTATCCCCCACTTAGATAAACCGGTCACAGCCTCTCTCCTCAGCCTACTCACTAGCAGCGGCCACACTTTTTTCCTCTCCGATTTTGTTCTTCTCCTTAACAAAACTAGTGATATGCTCATGGCTCTTCACATCACCGGCGCGGTTATCGGGACTAGCGATAGGTGCGCCGTATTGGATTGAGGCGGGAAGTACGCCGATCCAGGTCTTTTCGCGGAGTTTCTCGTCTTTCAAGTCGTGGCGGTCGTCGTGTGGTGGGCCGCTCCGGATCTTGGCTGAGGCAGAGATAGGGGTGACGCGGAGAATCTAGGGTGGGAAGTGTTAGTGAAGGAGAAGGGGAGGAATGGATGTACGGCTGGAAAGGTCGTGAAAGTCAGTGTTGTATGGAAGCAAGGCTAACAAACCTGCGTAGTAGTCATCTCCGTCTTGTTTGGTGGTACTCTTGTATGCTCCCATCTTCCTTCCACAACGCTGTTGGTAGTTCGTTCCATCGCCCACTACGAACATAAGTAGATATAGAGTCAGCTGATGTTCTGAAAAACTCCATGCACGCCTTCTCCCACATGAATGACTCACCAATTTCTCATCCACATCTTCCACCACTTTAGCATAACCCTGCATAATTACACTTCTGTAATTATAACTATGATTATTTGGCGTCAAAGCCAACACCACCCCGTCAAAATGCGTGGCCGCAATCGTCATCGGCATTCCCTCTTCCTCTCCCGTAGCCGTCTTCCCCATCCTCATCAATCTGGAACTCACATACCCGTGTAGATAGAGATCTAGAGATTCGGATGGAGTGGCATCAGGTGATGAGTATGAGCCCATGAACCCAAGCATGGGAAGTAGAGCGGGGAAGGGGTCTGATGGATCGGGTGTTGCAAAAGAGACGTGGAGAATGGGCGCCGTGTTGATTATGGTGTGGATAGTTTCATAATCGTATTTTGCTGCTATTTGTTAGCTCTTGGCTCTTCCATAAGTAAGATATAGGGGTATCGTATACCGCGGGGTTTGTAACGATTGACCGTGTTACGGGGTGTTTTGGGATAGCTTGGTGAGTCAACGTCGCCCATTTTGGAGAATATTAGTGTAGCTTGGTTGAGAGCTGATGGTTCTTGGATGATTTACGCTCAGTCGAGGCAAATACTTGGTTTTATATACATGTTGCTGCCAGCTTCGTGACTCACCAAAGTCGAGATTTTTCGAAGATGGAGGTGAATCACGTGCAGTGTGCGAGGTCTTAGGTTGTTACCTTCTTAGGCATGTCCTTCCGAGTAGGAAGGAACTTGCGATGCGGATTTTTCTTTTTGGCCAATCATCTTGACCTGATTATGCGCCAGCCCTGACACTGCAGTGTCGGAAATCCGTTGTCTATTCTCACTCCGTTGCCGTGGGGAGTTAAAGCGGGTTTAAGTAGGCGATGCAGTGTTTTACAAGTATGCTTGTTATAACGTAATGAAACCACGATCTAGACCCAATCGCGGCGGCCGTTGAAATTAGAGGTTTCACAAAACGCGTAGTGGAAATCCGACAGCTTAAGTTGTCTTTGGTTCCAGCGACGACGTGTTGCGGCCGCCACAAAATGAGGTATCAGGTTGTTCATATACATTTCAAGTGCGGGAAGTAAATATAACTAAATTAACCGCGGGGTGATTACAAATCAAGCCTTTGTGGCGCAGTGGTAACGCGTTTCACTTGTATCCATTATGAGGCAATGAAAAGATTCCCTAGTTCGAATCTGGGCGGAGGCATGAATTTGTTTTGATTTTGCTACTTCTGGCTCCTCCAAACTTATTGCTGCAAGCAAATTGGTTGCCTAGAAACGTAACTAGAAGTTACTTATGTTTCCAGCAGTCCGATCTATTGAACAGAATCTCGGATATCACTTTTGCTCTTAACCTACCTCACAGGGAACAGCAACAGTGAAATGCGGAAGGTAGAGAGTCTGAGACACTGTTGCTGATAGCGACGTCGTCAAGTGAATATCGAATCTGATAACCTACAGAGTTATACTCTAAAGTGTCTTTGACACGATGAATCAGTCTTGCTGTTAATTGACTCATCTTTTGCCTCGGATATTTTTGGGCTCCTCCGAGTGGGTATGTAGCTAGGCTCTCTAGATATGGTTAGAGTGGATTATTTGGATACTTTCTTGTTGGTAGAGCTCGAGAATGTCTCAATAATATATCCAAAACACGTTCGGATATTGGGTTCGGATTATTTTAAGGCGTCATCTCAGGCTAGGATGTACTTGTGGCTTGAAAAGGGGTAGCGATAAAGGAACTTTCGCCTACATCAGCTACTGTAGGTAACTCCGATTGAAGGGCGGATGCTATTTGACTCAAGCATGTCACAGTCATCGGTTGCAGCAAATCCACCATTGTTCATTCGCAGTTACTCCTAATACTAGCCCTATCCTCAACAGCCCTTCCTTCCTATTTTGGTACATCTATAATCTTGAAATATGCCTGGTACCAAGCTTCTGGCTCAGATGTCTCCGGCGATTCACCTTGTGTTGTAAATACAGTCACACTCTCAATCGTCTTCACACCCAACTGGTCTTTATGCTGCGACAAGAAAAATCCAATGCCTTTGCCGTTCGGACTACCGAGTATAGCTCGTCCACCTTCTGTTGTCATGAGAAGAGTCTGTGGATTCGCAGAGATGGTCGTTGGAGGTACTTGGCTGTTCAGTGCCTGTTGAACGCGTCAATTCGTGTACTTTTAAGAAAATACTACCATGCGATGAGGGTGTGAATGGGAGGAAAATCAATGGAGAACAAAGATACTCACCCTGTCGATTATCTGCATGGTCGCTTCATTGATGATATGAAATCTGAAGAAAAAGCTGATACCTCCACGTGCTTTGCCCGCCGTCTGGCTCCATTGCAGGAAGGTTACATCGGACCAAGCACTGAGAGCTGGAGCCGTTTGGCCCTCCTTGAAAATTCTGTCTTCGGACTTGGCATCTTCAGTGAGTACGTTGGCTGGAGATTGGTTGTTTTCTGCTATGAAGACGCCGGTTTTCGCGATCATGGTACTGGTGTAAAAACCTTGCGTCGCAAAAATGGACTGTAGGAGTTAGAACTTGGAACTCTCAGAATCTTCCAGAATAGAATGAGAATAAAAACAATGGGCGCAAGAGATGGTCATATGGAGAAGGGTCTGCGAGCTGTACAGGGAGTCATCTCCTCCACAAACCCGCCCCAAGCGCAGGCACTTGATGCTGTGTTGCCAAACCTGACTTCATAGGTAGTATCTGCTAGAAATTGAATACGCACCTCAAAGGTTTCAGGCTGTCCACCTATTTGAACCGTATATCCTTCATTCTGAGTATTCTGTATATTAACGATATCCCCTGGTTGAACTTTGTTCAAAAGTCCAAGATCGCTAAGCACTGCTCGAATATTTCCAAGTGCGTTTGTATCAGTAGAGGCAAGCGGTGTAGAACCATCTCCTTTCGTTGTGTCGGTACTCCACTTAAGTTCAGAATAGTCAGCATATCCCAAGATTTGTTTCAGTTAGTAAGGCCTTCGACGAGCTGAAGAAAGACGGAACTCGAACATAGTACAGATCTGAGGCACACACTAACTTATGAACCATTTGAATCCTGAACAGACTGGACAAATATCTCCATACGGACCTTACAGAAAGAATTGAAGACTTTGAGTACCCACATATGTATCCCTCGAATTTCGAAAAGTATTTCGAAGAAAGAATCCGAAGGATAACAAACAAGTGGGTTAGAAATGCAACATTGGCCCATGAGCCAACAGATCCACCAACACAAGGATTATTTAAAGAGAGTACTCTTACCCCATTTTTTGCGAGTGCGTTCGGATCAAGCCAGATGCTCTGGTTTGGGTACCCGGGGTCCTTGTCTCTCTTGGCCTTAAGCGCACAAGTTACAAATGATGCTCCAGTCTTGACTGCCTTCTCCCATTCTGCTTCCGTGAGAGGGGCTCTCTTATACAGGCGAGTCGCAGTCTCGTTACTGCTTCGGATATCGATTACACTCGATTCTGAGCGCGCAAAAATTCTCTCGTGGGAAATTGGCAGACTGGACGACCCTTGAAGCTCGGTTCTACCGAGAAATAGAGCTACAAGTAGAGCTATACCGCAGAGAACTACTGCACGGCGGAGCCGTGGAGAATAGGCATTGTAGGCGTGCAGCATCTAAGTAATGTGTTAGATCATGTCTGTGTGCTGTGGATTTGAGCTCATTGTATCGCTTGAAGAGCAGAGAGCAACCCATGACGTACCATCGTGAAATTCGTGTGAGCTACACAAAAAACTTAAGATCGTAGCTTATAGAATAAGTTATTGGTTAGATATCTGTTCATAAGAACGAAGAGAGATAGGAGTGTTTAAGTTTTTTGTAGGCCGGGAAAATAAACAGACGACCTCAAGACGTAACAAAATTTCGACTAGAAGCAGACTGAAAGGCAGATCCAGCACGATGTCCACTCTCGTCTGAACGCCGAATATTATTGAGACATCCTTCTAAGATAGTCATGCTACAGTCAGCCCTTTCCGTTGGTCACCAAGAACAGATCAGATGCCACAGCAACAGTCGCGACCGACTATGGTAATCAAGCCATCCCTTAATGTACCTTGTTGTAACCGATAGTACTACTAAACGAGGTGGATTTAACCAATCTGATAGGCCACCACAGACGGCACGCAAATACGTAAGCAGCCCAGTCGCGGTGTGCTGACAAGACCAACATCCTAAACACAACAGAAACCGTCATGGACAGGTTATCTAGATGCGGGGAAATTGTAGGAAATAAGAAAGCCTCCAGTCGCCTATTTGATTAGG
Organism: Rutstroemia sp. NJR-2017a WRK4; assembly: GCA_002946385.1. Taxonomy (NCBI): domain Eukaryota; kingdom Fungi; phylum Ascomycota; class Leotiomycetes; order Helotiales; family Rutstroemiaceae; genus Rutstroemia; species Rutstroemia sp. NJR-2017a WRK4. The sequence goes on from NJPR01000007.1 coordinate 63,778, forward strand.
TGAGCAGTCCAACATGGAGTCATATCGTTGACACCGCTTGTTGTCACTGGAATTGCTAATGAATGACTAACGACTTCGATAGGCTATCACAAGCAGTAAGCCGGATCAAATAGACAGTACAGTCACAGGGTACAGCAGCTGTGTATAACACGATAGAAAAAGTCATGCGTAGGTCAGCTAGATGCGGGTAATGGGAAAAACATGGAAAAGCCTCTAGATGTATGTCTGATTAGATGAGATCTCCAGCATAGAGTATTCTCCGGGGTCCCTGCATATATCGGAATGCTCCCAGACTCTCCTTGCATTCCCAAAGGTATAGAATAGTCTCGCTCTGGTCTGTATTAGATCCTCAAACAGACTTAACGGTCAATATGGAGTACCGCTTGAGTAGTTTGATCATCGTGACGATTCTTCTCGGAATATCAAAGGCCTACAACGAAACTGGAGATTCAAGATGTGCTGTACCTTGGGAATACTGGTGTGAAGATCGTTGCGGAGCTGATTCGTATGGGGATACTTGTTGTGAGATCTCTGGTGGAAGACACAATCTTTGTGGTCTAGGTAGGAGCCTCGTTGTCCTAAACATTTGTGAACTTCGCTAACGTAGAAAGGCACATTTTGTTGCTTGGACGGTTGTTGTCCCATCGGCACATTTTGTGACGATGTTGGTGGCTGTATCCCGATAGCGACAATATCTCCTCCAGTGTCATCATGTGGTTTGCCTGGGGATGCTCCCAAGACTTTTACTGAGCCAGATGGGGGCATTGTAATATCCAGTGGATCTTTCCTTATCATCTCGGGAACGGCGACATTTTCGATACCTGAAGTATCAGCGCCAACGACCATTACCACTCTAGGGCAAACCTTTACTTTTCCAGGGCCTTCACGATCCCAGGTTGCGTCGTTGACAACATTTCCGCCCTCTGTATCAACCTTCCCGGATGGCTCTGTCACGACTTTTCCAGGCCTGACAAGTACTCTACCCGGAAACTCTGGGTCGACGAAGGGATCCACGTCTAGACCAGCTAGCGAGTCGTTGAGCATAATATCAGCTTCCACCGAGACTCTGCCGGATGGATCGGTAGTAACGCATCCCGGAAGTACCAAGACTATTCCGCTCAGTTCATCTGGGTCTGAAAGCATTAGTGTAGTCCCTCAATCTACATCAACTCTTCCTAATGGCTCAATCACAATCATACCGGAGAGCACAAAAACGATCCTACCAGTCTCATCTGAGTCACCACCCTCAATTCCTCCTGGTGGCTTTACGACTACAGCAAAGGGTAGTACCGGGATTCTTACGCCAACCTCACAGGCTTCTGGCTCCCAGTCACCAACAGCAATAACCCCTACGATATCGACATTGCCGAATGGATCACTTACAACTTTGAGAAGTACCACTGAGATTAACTCATCATCTCCAACCTCTCAGTCGCAGACATCAATAACTCCTTCGATATCGACATTGCCGAATGGATCGCTTACGACTCTGAGAAGTACCACTGGAGTTATCTCATCGTCTCGAACCTCCCAGTCCTTTACAACGATTCCGCCTTCGGTATCAACTCTTCCAAATGGATCGGTTACCACCATTCCAGCTAGTACAATAATTGTACCACCTCAGACTAGCTCAGCCCCCCAGTCTACGAAAACCGTAATACCTCCGTCAACTTCAACCCTTCCAGATGGATCTGTTACTACCATTCCAGCTAGTACGATACTGGCACCACCTCAAACTAGCTCAACCTCTCAGCCTACGACAATCGTAATACCTCCATCGACTTCAACCCTTCCAGACGGGTCACTTACCACCATTCCAGCTAGTACAATACTTGCACCGCCTCAGACTACCTTGGCCCCTCAGTCTACAACAAAGTCTACAACAATCGTAATACCTCCATCGACTTTAACCCTTCCAGATGGATCAGTTACCACAATTCCAGCTAGTACGATAATCCCATCACAGAGTACCCTAGCCCCTCAGACTACGAGAACCGTAATACCTCCATCTACTTCAACTCTCCCGAACGGATCAACCACAATCATATCAGGCAGTACTCAAGTTGTCCCATCCTCCAGAACCTCGAGTTCACAATCTGTGACACTCGTAATCCCTCCACGTACTTCAACGCTCTCCAACGGCTCTTTAACAACCATCTCGCGGAGCACCGTAGTTGTCCCTCCATTTACCACCTCAAAATCTCAGTCTCTAACTACGATTCCTTCTGGTACCACATTGGTGGGCTCGTCAGCCATTACGCCTCCACCTATATCTAACCCAGGAAAGCCGCCAAGCACAACTACTTCAACCGGTGATAATCATCTAATACCATGCGTGGTTCCTCCTCTGCCAATATGTATACCTTGTTCATCGGGCCTTTGTTTTCCTCCAGGAACCGGTCCACCTCCACCACTGATCCCTTGTATTGTGCCTCCACTTCCCATTTGCATACCCTGCGCAATCGGGCTTTGTTTTCCAGAAGGGGTAGATCCAGCAACCATTACCATTTCCAGCACCTCAACCTCAAGCTCCAAGTGCTCTACGGCCACAGTGACAGACTTCTTTGTATCATGTGATTTGATTGATGGAACATCAACAAGCTGCAGTACGACAAGTTCGTTCAGTGTCACCGGATGCTCTGTGACGGCAACAGAAACTACCACTACTGCTTCAGCATGTCCTACCGTAGATCCTGAAGATGGGAGCGATGGTGATAATGCAGGATGCTCACGACCAGGCCCAACTTGTCAGAATGGCCTCTGCAAGGGCACATTCACAAATGGGAAAGGCACTTGTGCGTCGAGTGGCGTGATTTTTGCTGGCTGTCCATGTGTAGCTGACTCGTCTACACCAGGCTTTTGCGGCACTCCTCAAGCTTGTGAGGCTGGTGGATGCGCGGGGACAGACGTGAATGGAAAGGCGACTTGTAAGGGTAACTTCGCTGGATGCACATGCCTAGCATCTTCGGCAACCCCAGGATTCTGTGGTGCAGAACAGTCCTGCGAACTTAATGGCTGTACTGGAACCGATACGAAAGGTGTTGCAACCTGCCAGGGGAACTTCAAAGGATGCAAGTGCACCCCTTCGTCAGCTACGCCAGGTTTTTGTGGTGAGCAGCAAGCGTGTGAGCTCAACGGTTGTGACGGCACCGATACGAACGGTGTTGCAACATGTCAAAATAAGTTCAAGGGATGCAAATGCATTGCTTCATCAGCCACGCCAGGATTTTGCGGCGAACAGCAGTCGTGTGAGCTCAATGGTTGTGATGGCACCGATACAAACGGGGTTGCAACCTGTCAAAATAAGTTCAAGGGATGTAAATGCATTGCTTCGTCAGCAACACCTGGGTTTTGTGGAGCGCAGAAATCCTGTGAGCTCAATGGCTGCGCCGGAACAGACACCAATGGCGTAGCGACTTGCCAAGGGAATTTCAAAGGATGCAAATGCATTGCTTCTTCCGCTACACCTGGATTTTGCGGAGCGCAGCAATCTTGTGAGCTGAACGGGTGTGCCGGCTCTGTTAGCGCTGGAGTAGCGACCTGTCAAGGAAACTTCAAAGGATGTAAATGTACTGCATCCTCTAGCACTCCTGGTTTCTGCCCCACACTCGGTTCGTGCGAATTTGCTGGCTGTGCAGGGAAAGTAATCAATCCGTCGACTCACCTAGGGGTCTGCCAAGGTGGAACCCATCCAGGCTGTACTTGCATACCAGATGCAAGAACTCCTGGGTTCTGTACTACACCTGAATCTTGCGATCTCAATGGTTGTCAGGGTACCCAGGTGGGCGCAGGAAGCCCATTCGGAACGTGCCAGTCTGGGCCGCAACTGGGATGTGAATGCTTGTTCCAGAATGCAAGTCATGATCCTCCGCCGCCGCCGCCACAATCATGCGACCAAGATTGCTTAGCCATTCTCACAGATAAAGTGAACGGACTGAAAGATCCTATTTGTACAGATGATAGCGACAACAACTTCATAGATTCTGGAAGCAGTCCAGCAGGGTTTACAGATGTAAGGAATAACCATTTCATTCCCCCACTAACTATTCCAAGTCTCCTCGGCACCCTATCTCTGTATTGCGTCCTCCGCTGAGAGCTTTCTACCGCCCAAAACTTTCTCTGTAATCTGTAACAAGGAATTTACTAACTCCTGCTTTTTAGTGGTGGCGCCTTGCATCTCACAACAATTGCTTTTTGGTATTGGCAAAGCAATCAGGCTCTGGCTCATTCCCGGGCGGTTACTGCTTCGCCAAAAGCTTTGTTCAGAACTGGGTCTCCAGCAATGCTCTAGGTTGCAATTCGGGCGACACGTTCTTCCGACCCAGTCAGCCTTTGCCGGGGGAGAACACGTTTTCGGGTGAGGGTATGGTATGTTTGTCGAACTTCAACAATTACCAACTTTGTGGCTCCTCCACTCTTAATGGAGGAACTGATTTTGGTGCGGGGGGTGGTGTAAAACCACCTCGTTGACCTATGTAAAGATCTCACGGTGCCTTGGGCGCACCTAGCAAAGAAAGCATCAGGGCCACATCTGATCTACCAGATCGCCTATTCTGTAATCAGAAATTTGAAGCACATTAATACAGGACTTCTGTATGCCTAGCTGAACAAAGTGAATCGTTTTCCGAATAAATTATCTCCTCTCTTTTGATCAACCCAATATAGTCGCATATTCATTCCCACCAGACTCTAGGCTGAACAAATCATTCGCTTGCGAAGATGCTCATCCAGGTAAACTTCAAAAAATCCAAAGAGACATTTCTCATAGGAGAAGGAACACCTCCAAGCTCATTAGGAAGCTCTGGGGCTGCTTTGGGAATCTTAAGCAACTCCAGTTTGCACATCCGCTCAAGATCCCATATACCAAACCCCAGCCAACGATATGATTTCCACGTCTTCCCCCCTAGTACATCTTTCGGATCCCTAGGACCGCGACGACATAGTGCTCTGTACAAGATTCCAGCTGGAGATCGATGCTCTAAAGCTTTAGGTGCTTGGTCCCAGGCTCTGGCTATCTCGCCACTTAGAGGCTGGCAGGAGGGCCATGGGAGGTCAGAGAAGCGTTGAAACGGCAGATTTGAAATACGCAGCGGTCTAAAGAAAACATGTCCATTAAGAGGTAGAGATGACATTCCTGATGCTTCTAGGAGATAATCCTTTGCGCATTCCATTTCGTCTTCTATCCAACGTGGGGCATGTTCCTGGAAGTAGCGAAGTGCGTCTAGTGCATGGTGTGATGGATTTGTTTCGGAACCCGCTGATCTTCGCAACTCGAGGTCAATTTGAATACACCATAGAGCACGAAGGACACGCTGCCATTCAACCCATGAGGGATGACCCGTGTCCCCTGGCTCATACCTAGAGCCAGCCAGTTGTGGATCGTAATGGGTAGGAGCATAATATTGGAACCTAATTCGGGGCTCGCGAGGATGAGCTGGTTTTAGTGTGGAGACACGGTCTAAGTATGATTGCAAGCAACAATAACTCAAATGCTGAATATTGCTTGCCGCGCTAACAAGACGACGAAGAGAGGGTGGATAAGCATGCGCTGATGTTATCCTACGCTGTTCATCTTCCGCTTCAAGTGTGTATAGATGTATAGGATGCCAGGTCTCGTTGAAGAGTGATTTCGTTTGTTGTAATAGATTGTACACAGTCAAAGAAAGACTTCGAAGTGCGATCGCATCGACAATCTCATTACCGCACTCTTCAAATATTCTTGCAACAGCTGGAGATGAATGTAGAAGTGCTTGTAAAGCGGGGAAATCAGGTAACAATTTGACGATATCCAACAATATCTGAGGTGGAAGAGTTGGGAATGGGTCCATGGTCAATCAAGGCGAAGATATGTGTAGGCGTATCTTCTTGTCGTCCTTTGGAAGCTTGATGATGATATTGAGTACTTAAGTCGGCCTTGTTGGAGTTAATTGAAAGATGTCAGCTCACCAAAGGTTCGGATTCCAAGGACATCGATGCGATGCGCTGATTCAGATACTGTAAGCCAAAAGCCCCAATTTTGCCCATGTGACGGACACATTGACTGCATATCTCGAGAATCCATAGGTCTTGTATATCTTGCACGTTGCTGCTGCAGATGCAGAATATCGGATAATTTTGGTGTCCTCTGAAGAACCTACCAATTGTCTGAATTGAGCATGCCACCAGGAGATATCAGCATATCCTGCAGTGGAAAGAAATTCGCAACGTGGGACCATGCGGGCGCATCATAGAGTGGTCATAGCAAGGAGGTAGGGGTGAACAAAGTAATTGCAGCACATGTCCCTAACGAAAAGTCTATAGAAACACGCCCGCATGTCTGATCAGATTACATCCCAATCACAACAAGTATTATTGTTTGCCAACTCCCAAATTTACCTTGTCCGAAGCCAGTCCGATACTGTATCGTGTCGTCCAATGTTCCCGGAACTCTAATATTAGCAAACCGTTAAGAGCTTCCTTGCCGCACGGATGTGCCAACATGTCAGATTCTAAACGGTTGAAGTTTCTACCCCAGATGCGATGACGGAGCTTTAAATCGGACAATATAGCTCATTCAGGGTAATGATCAACATGCCAGACCCATTATCAAGAAATTTCTACGCTAGTTAAGGGGAACCATGTCAATCGCTCGGCCAGAGTTCCCGTTCGCATTGTTTTATTTCCCTAGGAATTGTCCAATGGAACGCCCAAAACGGTCCTTGTCTGAAAGGAGTTGACGTCGGTCTGCATGGGAACCGGTTTTTCGCCACTTGTTGACTAGGATTGCAAGTATTCAAGCTTCTCTCGAGGCTTGACGAACGCATGGTGTGGTAAGATTACTGTGCCATATCGATATGCTGAGGTGGTATTGGGGCTCGTCTTTGCATCATACCTACTGTAGAATGCCTCCTACTTCGAGATTCTTCGGTTCATCTTGCATACAGTGTTACTCGAAGGGTCCATGCAATGGCTGTGCCCATCTAGACCATGATACTTTTTGGGTGGTCTGATTATCTGATATCGTGTGGGTCTGAGATTGCCTGGCAGGTATGATATGTCCGGTAAGTATTGAGGCCAACTTGTTGGCAGGTTTGTTGTGGCTTCGTTCAAAGCCACCACTGATCGTCGAGCACCGCAGAATTCTATGGGGATATTCGGGGCTCATAGGAATTCTTCAGGCGATTTGCCCTGACTATCGCTTCGCTACCGGCAAACTGACAGGTTGTCTAAGTTAAGCTTATAGGCCAGGGGCGGGATCACCCCAAACTCTACCGCCAAGTCATACGTTTTCGGACTTCGAGTCTCTGCTTCTTTCCAGAAGCAGGGTCGGATGCAACTTGATGATCGTTCTGCGCCAAAAGCTTCCTTTTATCCCTGGATAGCTGAGAGCCTGAGACGGAACTCGGTACGTGGCGAGTGCTGTGATACCTTATCTCAGGAACGGAGTCCCCCTCTCGGGGATTGGTCGCCATGTAACTTGAGTCTATATCACCGTTTGCATAAGAGGCACGGCTTCGCGATCGACAGGCAAATTTCCAGAATTTAATGGAGCTTACTATCGTCTCCTGAAGAGTACTTGGTCTTTAGCACCAAACGATGATGATATGACAGCTAGTCCAGCTTCTTAACGGGAAGAACATATCCATTTGACATCATGCACGAGGGAAAGCAGGTACTGATCCATGGTCGCATTGGATTGAAGGGAGACAACGAGGCCAGGAAAAAGTATAAGATGAGGAGAATGTCCTTAAGTCTGTATTCATTTCCATCATCATCACAACAAACATCACACTTCACTCTACAGTCCAACTACCAATCAACACTTCAACAATTAAAACCAAAATCTTCAAACAGCCTTCAAAATGTTCTTCCCAACAATCGTCGCCTTCACGGCTCTCATCACCTCCACACTCGCCATGCCCGCAACCCTTACTACCCGCCAAGTCGGTCTCTGCAGCGCTGGCACTGCTCAGTGCTGTGATGTTAACGTCCTCGGCCTAGCTGATCTCGACTGTGAGACACGTAAGTCTTCCATGTTCCATCTCACACAACTCACCCAATCGCCCTTCTATCTTTCCCTCTACTCAACTCCGAATCTAACACATATAATCAATAGCTCCATCTGTCCCTACCGACATCCCAGACTTCAACGCCATCTGCGCCAGCGTTGGCAAGATTGACATGTGCTGCGATATTCCTATTGTAAGTCTTCACAATTGCAACTTCAAATCATGATGGATACTAACTTTGAAATTCTTCAGTTGGAGCAAGGTCTCATCTGCTCTTCCCCAAGTGGATCATAGATCATAGACCTTAGATCTTGATGATGACTGTATACTACTGTATCTACTACACTGCTTAGCTATACAGCTCCTGTACAGTAACATTGTTTTTGGGCGGAATATAGACGCCATGTGGGAGTATGCAGTTTTTAGGAATGATATCCGAGTTTCGAGAGGATGAGTTGGGGCAGGAACTTTAATTAGATGATTAAGCAACAATATAATCTCTTTAGATTCGGATTCTCAAAACCTTAATTAAGTATGTGACTTGTTTTTGACATCTGCCAGAGAGTCATTCGCTCCTTTCTTGGCCGGAGGTTATTCCGTACCTCATCGGGGGAAACTCCGTTTAGGCGAACTTCCTCATCCACCCGTTTAGCTTTTGACTGTATGTTAATCAAAATCGAGACTGTCAGGAAGTGCTGGGAGCACTTATATAGTGAACTAAGCAATATTGGAATCAAGTAGCCTTTTGCCAATCTTGACAGAGACAGGTTTGCTCCAACATTGTCTGCAGCTCTCAACGCTCTCTTTCCATTAAAACCATCATATTACAAAGTCGAAATTGATGGTCGAGTCACCGAAATACCTTTCTTTCACTTCACGCCAATCCCTAGTGCCAAGCTGTTTTGCACGGCATGCCACTTTCCTACGTCAAACTCCCATAAAGTTTTATGTGCTCGAATTCAAGCCGCTGGCGACTGAGTTGGATGCCGTAAAGTATATCGAGGTAGAACTAGATCTACTACAACGCTCACTGCAGTGGATCTCGGATTCTTCTGCATATCGGCTTGCCTCGACGTCTCACGGGACATGCGATTACGAAGTCACCGTTGTCTTCGTCTTATGGAATAATAATGGAACAGAACAGTCTCACTAATATCAAAATCAATCGCCAAGTTGACCTCGTGGCGACTATCATCGCACGCATTGCATTGTCGGATTCGGGTGGTATATACCCGAACGAACAGTCAGCACTCAGTAGCCGCATTTTCCCCGCATCAACTGCCGCGGTATAAAGTTTCACAATCGTCCCTTCCATTATTCGTCCGAAAGACGAAATCTGCGCGATATCCTATGCTCTGTCTAGATGTGGAATTCGCTTTGATGAATTTCTCCACTTTTCCCGTCCAATCACCATGTCAGGAAAACGCATCCGGATCATCCTTTCACTCGACGACACGACCAAATCTCTACACGATGATCAGTTTGTGAACGAAGCTCGCAACGCAAGTGCCTACCAAGCTGGTGAGGCCCAAATCTCCTTGTGCAATGGCTTATCTCTCTAAAAGTCGCGCAAATAAGTTACCCAGCGGAAAGATTGATCAAGTGAAGTCTGCATAGTAATCTTGCGTACGACGGCGTGTTTTTGATTACTCGGACGTCAGGATCTAGCTCTGGTTTCTGGCAGCTTGTTGCAGGTCCTACTGGATTTTGCAATAGAGGCGGATTTGAGCTCAGTAGCAGTCACAATTCCTGAGTCCTGACGCGATGTTTTGCGATTCTTAAACTTTCGAGTGCAGACTGAGACTGTCTTCCTTGCGTTGTCGAGCTTAGTAAGCTTTTTCACTCAATTCAGACCATGCTCTGTATTTTACACCTATTTCAAGGTTTAGTAAAATAAGCCATCAAATTCCACGATTGATCGAGAGACATGTTGTAGCTTCTCGGGCGCACATATGACGCTGCGCCGCAAGAAGTCTATCTTGGCATGAGAGAATAGCACTCAGTGTGGTGAAATACTTAAGGAGGGCGAGCAGAAATTTCAAGCGACAATCTTCTGGGAATACGGCCGCTCCTTTCTTCTCCAGAATTTTTGCCTGGGGTTTGGCGGCAGCGGTATTACGGTCCATAACTTTTCGCCCGATGTACTAAATCGCCATGCGATTATTCTGACCCAACAAAGCTCCATCTATGTTGCAGGCTCCATTTGAGCTGTGCTGGAGGGGACTGAACCTCTTAAGCAATACGGGATGCATAAGTGAGGTTATTCATACCTTCGTCTGCCTCAGAATTGAAATTTTGCCATTCTATCAACCAATTTTCCTATGGAGAGCGCCGATCTCAACATTAACGCGTCTGCTAAGTGGCTCGCTGTTGCCGCGTCGAGGGCGAAGAATGAAAGATTCATTTCCCGCACGTCTTGGCGTGTCAACAAACGACATGGTGAATCACGTGAGCACTGTTTACGACAACTATTTTTCATGGCCAAGCCCAGTCGATGCGGTGTTTCGGATCCTGGATAGGTTTAAGTGCTGTTGATCGTTAGTAACTCAATTGTTGGCTTGCTGGGCGGAGTAGTTTTGAATTGTAACTCCCTTAGTTTTCCGAGGTGTCAGTCGACCTCGTTTGATATTGATCTTAACCAAGTCGCATCCTAGCAATGAAACCTCCAATGAATCTGGTGGCAAGTGGACTCATCGACTATATGTTGAACTTTGATTTAGGTTTGTGCAGCAAACCTGTCGTTTCCAGTAGTCGTATCACATTCCTGTATAAGAATTTTCGGAACTGAGAGACTGCTCATTCCTCGAGTTTCTCTACCGTGCCAGTTGTTATATGGGCGCGTCGTACCATATGCAGAGTAGACGCCATTTACATTCTCCCTCGCAACAACAGTGCCGTTCTATATAGCCACAAATCCCTTACCAAAAGCTTTTTACAAACCTTCAGTCACTCACTACAGAAGGACATCTCTTATTGCCACATCCAGACGTTACCAAATCTTCAAATAATACCTATTCTGAGTTATTCAGAGCTGGCATAGACAAGGACTATGCGTCCACTTTCATTTTCGCGATGCCTGCTGCCATTGGTAGCTTGCAGCATTGGAGCAGTTAATGCTCAATCAGTTCGGACCGTCTACTCACAAGTCACTCGTTACAAAATCTCCGTCGTTCCAGAATATACAACTATAACTGAGACGGCCTACTCTATTATTACTGCGACCGGACCACAAGTCGTCCATACTGATTATATTACTGTTACCGAGAACAGAGTTAGACCAACTACAATTGCTGGAGGTGAGACGACCTGCCATCATGTTTTATTGTTTCTAACTTTTCATTAGGGGTTTCCACCATTACCTTTACTGAACCGGCCAATCAGGTTACCATTGTGCAAAGTGGTGATGTAACTGTTTCCGAATGTACGGCCACAGTCACGGATTCTTTAGGAGCAGTTATTACCGAGACGGTGACCGATCCGGGAGTTACAGAAACGGTAACCAACGCAGGTGCTACAGAAACCATCACTGAAGGCGGTTGTTCTAGCTCATTATCCTCGCAAGTGCCTTCTACCACTGAGGCTCCAATATCGTCAACCACATATTTTACCGAGTCGAGCGCTGAGGCCTCGAGCGGCATTCCGCCAATCAATAACGCGGTGTCGGGTGAAATAACATCCACAGAAATCGCTTCCTCAAGCGGATTACCTACTGAGACCCAAGGAGCGAGCACCACGACGGAGGGCCCGACTAGTGATGTATTCTTGGTCTCATCAACTGAAGTTCCGGTTACTTCTACACAGGAACCGATAGCAACGCCGTTGGGAGAAGCCGCCTCATCCAGTGGAGAACCTGTAGTATCTACCGAACTTCCAAGTACTTCTGCAGAGGGACCGTTCACAACGTCGTCAGGAGAAGGTGCGATATCTAGTGCAGAACCTGCAGTATCTACCCAACTTCCAAGTGCGATATCCAGTGGAGAACCTGTAGTACCTACCGAACTTCCAAGTACTTCTGCAGAGGGACCGATTACAACGTCGTCAGGAGAAGGTGCGACATCCAGCGTGGAGCCTGCAGTATCCACTGAACTCTCAAACACTTCTACGGAGGAACCGATCCCAACGTCCGGAGATGGAGCCATATCAAGCGGAGAACCTGTAGTATCTACTGAACAGCCAAGTCTTTTCACAGAGTCGCCAATCGCAACGTCCACTGGAGAGGTTGTAATATCTATTAGCGGAATTGCGGCGTCCACTGAGCTTCCAAGCACTGCTTCTACTGGTGAACCCGAAGTTTCTTTGACTGTGGTTTTGGGAACCTCGACAGTACTCATTGATGAGCCTACTACTTTCACCGATATTCTAATTACATCTACAGAGGAATCTCTCCCTTCTACCACTGGTATTCCACCGATAAACAATGCCGTTTCTAGTCAATTAATTTCGACTATCGAGAAGCCTACTTCCACCGAAATTCTAATTATATCTACAGAGGAGTCTCTCCCTTCAACTTCGACAATTGAGGAACCTACTTTAACCGAAATTCAAATCACGTCTACAGAGGAATCTCTCACTTCTTCTACTGGTATTCCACCAATAAGTAATGCTATCTCTGGGCAATCAACTTCAACCATCGAGGAGCCTTCTACTTCCGCCGAAAGTCCAATCATATCTACAGAGGAATCTCTCCCTTCAACTTCAATCATCGAGGAGCCTTCTACTTCTACCGAAATTCCTATTGCATTTACAGAGGAGCCTTCTATTTCCACTGAAATTCCAATTATATCTACAGAGGAGTCTCTCCCTTCTTCTACTAGTATTTCACCAATAAATAATGCCGTCTCTGGACAGTTAACTTCGACCACCGAGGAGCCTTTTGTTTCTACGACTGAAATTCCAGTGGACTCAACTACTTTGATCGGCGAACCTGCCACCTCGACGGAGTCTCCAGTAGCAACAAGCACTTTGATTGGAGAGCCGGCAACATCAACTCAAGGACCCACCGAGCCGAGCACCACAGCCGAAGAACCGGCAACATCTACCCAAGCCCCAGCCGGCGAGAGCACATCAGTTGAAGAGCCCCCCGTGACTACCGAAGTGGTACCTGAACCAAGCACGTCTATCGGAGAACCGCCGGCGACCACCGAAATAGTACCTAGCGCGACTGAAGAGCCTATTACTTCTAATACTGAGGCTGCGGGAGAATCAACCACTTTGGTTGAAGGGCCTCCAACGTCTACACTACTACCCAGCTCAACCGAAGAAGTAATTCCATCTACAACAGAACCTCCAGCGGAGTCATCTGGGATATCCTCCACTAACAACGCTTTCTCGGGGACCACCCTAAGTACAACATATACTGCAACTGAAGTCACAAGCTCCACACCGGAGCTTCTACCTTCGACAACCTTGGTAGTGCCGCCCACGAGCACAAACTCATACAACTTCGATTGCCCAACTATACCAACTCTCTTCAGCGTCGTTGTGGAACAGGAGGGCAAGCCAATACAATACTTGACGCAGCTCAATTATCCCGATCATGGTACTTCTGAATCGCTTTGGGGTTATGACACTTTACCGATCGTTTCTTCTGAATTTCAAGCTGCCCATTTCAGTATTGAAGATGAGACATTCATAGGAACTCACTATACTGGCACCTTGTCGGTTAATATCACTGCAGCAGTAAGATTCAGCAATCTGGGGAATACACCTGTACAGCTGTATTCTGCAGATCATATCGGGCTGGATATGCGGACCTATACGGCTACTGTCGATGGCGAGTGCAGGTTACGCTTTGATGTTCCTCCATCTGGTGCCAACATTCTAGCGTCATGTGGCGGTGTCTTGAATGTCTTGACTCCTGCCAAGAAACTGGCACGAGGAAGCTCGTGCGTTACTGTCAGCTTGTATGCTGTCGAAGTGTCTGCTCCATCCAGTTCGTCAACTCTGGCTTCGGCAGAGACGTCCACGACAGCTATATCGACGCAAGTCTCATCCACAGCTACAACAACGCAAGTCCCATCCATAACTTCATCGACGCAAGTCCAATCCACAGTTACAGCATCGGCACCTCTATCGTCCTTCACTACAGTAACTGGCTGTACCGTGGCGCCATATTTCAAGATTCTCATAAATGAGACTGATATGCCGGCACAGTATCTTTATGACCCTGTGGCACTCGGTGATGATGCACTTTCTTTCACCGACAATTCTGATATGAGTCTGCTCTTCTTTTTGAATCAAAATGATCAACTTACCTTCAACATCATTGATTTCTTCGGCAATCCAATGGTGTTGGCATCAAACCAAGATCAGCATAACCCTGGCAATGAAGCCGTTTTCTTCACTACAGCAGCTAAATTCAGCCAGCTTGGTTATGAACCGGTTGTGGCCACGATCAATGACGATTGTTCTATCGGCTTGAGTCTGCCATACAACGCAGCAAGCGTCATAATGAAGTGTGAGGGCACTTTGTGGTTGCGCCTGGCACCGTCGGATACGTGTAAACCGATCACACTGCTCATGCTACCCTACGACCCATCAGGGACTGGTACCACATCCCTCCCTTCACCGACGCCTTTTTTAGTATAAGTCCGACGAGCTTGGAAAGCTTCGCTACTTCAACGAAATTTACTACCCCTTACTCCGCCTCTTCCCCGAGTACCCCTGTTGAAAGTTTTACTAGTAGCGAATTGCTAGCTACCAGTTCGTCGGTTATTTCTAACACGCCCTCCGAGGCAGCGCCATCATCTTCCCTTATATTTTCTTCCCCCTTTGAAAGCTTTGCTCCGTCATCAGGAGCACCACTAATATCTAGTGCTCTATCATTATCTTCGTTCATTTCATCGAGTACTTTCACTACTTCCATTCAGTCGTTTGATAACTCCGGCTTGCCAACATTTACTCCAGAATCTTCCACGCCTACCTCATTCTCAACAGCCGAGACTTCGGAAACTCAACCGTCATCTCTCTCCAGTGCTGAAGCTTCCTTGTTTTCAACACTCTCCCTAGCTACCGAATCTAGCCTCGGGAATCCATCTGCTTCTACCAGTGAGGGGATTGTCCTCCCGTCTCTCACTGAACTATCGACAGCTGAATCTCCGTCTGCCGTCCCCTCTACAACAGCATCTATCTCGCCCTCTAGCGTGATCTTGTCGGAGGGTCCACAATCGACCACTGAAATTTTGTCGAGTTTAATTGCTGAGGTTTCTACTGCATCTTTCTCGCCAACTTTCATTGGTGTTTCAACAGTTCTGTCATCGGCAGTCTTGCCTAGCATATCACTGGAATTTTATGCCTCTTTGTCGACAATTGCGGATCAGTCATCAATCCCAGGAAGCGCTGCTGCCTCTGAAGCCTCGAGCGAATCTGCACTGGATACGTCTACTTCCCAGTTTACGACCGCACCTGTCAGTGTGAGCACATCTAGTTCCGAGGGCCCGCTGTCAACTGATGGTGCACTTCCAACCCAGAGCTCGTTCTTAACACAGAGCTTCGATTTCTCCATTGAGCCAACAAGTGGCGTTTCAGCTTTCACTCCCTCGGCATCTTTCGTTAATACTATAACTACAAACGTAGCCGCCAGTTCCGGTGCAGAAAGTACTGGAATCCCACCTGTTAATAATGTAGGGAGTGGAACGTCTTTAAGCACGAACACTGCTAGTTCAGCACCAAGCTCCTCACTGTTAATAGAATTACCCTCAACTAGTATCTTGGAAGTGTCTCCCCAAACCTCTGGAGCGGCAAGCACTCCTGCCGAGTCATCAAGTCAAACCTTCGGAGCTGAAACAAGTTTACAGGCTGGTCTTCCGTCAGAAACTTCGGTTTTGGAAAGTTCTCTTGCAGCATCCGAACCCACTGTTGTTCTCTCCACTTCTGAAATAAGCATTCCAATCATCTCCTCCGAATTTACAATTCCAACTGAAACTCTCATGTCGTCTGGGGTTCCGGCCCTAACCGAAACAGTCAGTCTCTCAAGCTCCGGCCAAGCATCACAGCCTGAATTTACCAATGCTAGCCCAAGTACACTCGCATCTGAGATCAGTGCTAGTCTATCTAGTCTTGTGACGGCCGGTAACAGCATTATTTCATCACAGTTTGCTAGTACTGGTGCACCCTCCAGTATTTTCGTAGCAAGTACTCTTGAGCCGTCGTTCGCCGTTTCATCCACAATCTCATCAAGCGCCAGCTCAACAGCCACTTCTTCCTCCCAACCAAGTATATTACCGAATGTCACATTGACAGAAGGTGATGGAAGTTACCAGGTTCAAGGATGTTACTTGGACCCTGGGAATACCGGCTTCCCACTCATTGCACCGATCAGCAGCACCGATCCCGCGATAACGGATACACCTACGCACTGTGACCTATTTTGCTCAACAGCTAACAACGGAAACCCATATACTTATGCTCTCATTCAGCCAGGCCGTTGTTTCTGTTCCGACAACATTGAAAATGTTCAACCAGATAGCATTTGTAATACTCCTTGCACTGGCAATCCCAGTCAGGTTTGCGGAGGTGACAGCCCTACCAAGAGATTCAGAAGACGTGCTGGATTCATTTCCGGTGTGCTCTATAAGTTAGTCCGAAACGCTGTGACATCTACTTTCAGCGTATCACCGTCCGTGCAATCCAGCATATCTTTTACTGCAGAAATTAGCACTACAGTCGAACCCATAAATAGTGGCTCAATAGCTGGTGGAGGAGCATCGACTAGTATTTCTGAGACGGTGTCAAGCCAACCTTCAGGACTTGCCAGCTTCAGCATCGAGCCAACCATAAGCTCAATTGAGGTATCCTCTGCGTTGCCGAGCATTACCTTCGGCCAACCTGCGTCATCATTCGTAACTGCTATTACAGCAAGCGAAACAAGCATTGGTGATACGACCCAGACGAGTGAAGGCCAGTCGTCAACTCACCCAGTTGAGTCACAGAGCAACGGTGGTGTCTCGTCTGCATCAGTTCCAATTGAAACGTCCTCAAATTCCTTCATCTCTAGCACACTCCCATCGATCATATCAAGTGTTGAGGGCACTGCAGCCGAGCCTTCTGGTACATTAGCTTTCAGCAGCAATCTTGGCACGATCTCGACCGCACCTAGTCCGGTATCGTCAGCGGTATTCAGTGTTTCAGAAGGAATTTCAACATCTATTCCAGACGTTGGAATATCGTCTGTTGTGACCCAGCCAGATGTTTCGAGTATCGGGGCCGTCTCTTCCTCTGCCAGCTCTGAGATAATCGTTGGCCCAGCATCCAGCACTCTTCCGGCAGCACCATCTAGCTCTATTAAAGGCTCCCAATCCTCGGTAGGATCCTCAATAACGAGTAGCCCAGAAATTGTGGCCACCTCATCTAGACCAGAAGTCTCCGCTTCGCTGTCGTCGTCTATCGGAACTAGCGATATCATTCCTCTTTCTTCGGCTACTTTTATTACCTCTTTCCAAGCGTCGCCGTCCGAGACAATCGTCAGCTCCTTCGAACAACCATCATCGTCAAGCGTCAACTCTGTAGCTGTAGGCATCTCATCCAGTTTCTTGGGAAGCAGTGGTGCATCGTTCTTGACGGAAGCATTCAGCACCCTAGTGATTAACTCACAAGTACCTGAAGAACCAAGTATCCTCACAGCATTTTCATCCTCGCTTAGTCCGGTGATTTCGTCTACGGAAGAATCTAGTACTGAAGGCAGTGGAATTCCACCTGGTAACAACCTGGTAACGGGTACCTCTCTTATCACTGGTAGCTTCGAGCCCTTCACCTCTGAGCCCATTGTTTTGACCACTAGCCCTAGTCCTAGTCTTGCTGCTTCTTCATCAACTGAATTGGCTAGCGGTAGCCCGCCCTTGTCGACATTTATTGAAAGCGGGTTTAGCAACACGATTACTTCTCCATTGCCGTCTACTACGCTCAGCGAGATAATCCAGTCATCTCTAACGTCTGGTGTCATTGAAACTTCTGTCCAAGCAGGATCAATTGTAGCCTCCCTCCCTACAACCGCCGCGAGTCAGGCCCAGAGCAGTTTGTTCGAGACGTCGATCCAGACAGCTGCGGAAACTAGCAACGTAGGCAGTCTTGCACCAGAGACTTCTCTTCTCTTGTCGCCCATTCTCACAAGCGGAACAGCTCAGCCAACCTCGGAGATTGAAGTTAGTACAGTTTCTCTAGTATCAAACGCATTATCATCTACTTCTGTATCAGAGTCCAGCTCTGTCTCAAATGAGGTATCCGTGTCTGCTAGTGTTTCTTCCCAGAGTACGGTATCTTCCGCGCCGCCAGGTTCATCAGAGAATAGTCTTAGTTTAGAACCTTCCATCATCGCGAGTGTTGGTCCTTCTGGAAGCGAAAGTAGCACAATTTTTACTGAACAGTCTACGACCAATGCCTTCTCGAGTGCTGCTACAACAGCCACCGGAGAGCCATCCAGCATTCTCTCAGTCCCATCATCTAGCATTCTCCCGGTTCCGTTCTCCTCTGAGCCAGCTGCTATAACTTCCAGCCTAGTTAAATCATCAACGCTCTCAAACGAAGCATCGGTAACGATCATTGGTTCCTCTTCTGGATTAAGTACTGCTCTTGAATCATCCGTTTCATTTAGCAGCACACCAGCGGTCATTACATCCTCTAGTTTCGCGCCATCGTCTGGAATCGAATCTCCAAGTCCCTCGATCCCCGGCTCAAGTGCTCAGGCTACTCCAAGCTCCTCAGAGATTACCTCAGCCGTAGAAAGCACAATTTTCGGAGGCAGCACACTTTTAGGAGGCAGTTCTGCTTCTATTGTTACTGCATCCGCAACGGTGTCTGAAACGTTGTCCGAATCGGTGTCTGCAAGCATTGAACTGTCATTGAGCTTCATCGTTGAGCCAAGTTCCTCTGGCGCTTCGACTACAGAGCCTGTAATATCCAGTCTTCCGATCAGCGCCGCAGCTTCCAGTACGCCGGCCGAAATATCTGCGTCATCATTCGTAGCATCTGAGAGCATCAACGGCTCTGCTTCAGTCACTAGTAGCTTCAACTCTGTCTCTCTCACTAGTAGTTCATCTGCGCTATCCCTTGAATCATCTGAAATATCTAGCGCAGCTCTTTCGTCTGAGCCAGTTAGTTCAGAGAGCTCTACGCTCATTTCGGCTAGTAGTTCGTTCTCGTCTTTATTGGCATCAGAGAGTCTTTCCGAGGGCTTGCCTACAACGTCCTCTTTTGTTCTTTCTGCAAGTTCACTCATTTCAACGAGTGTGGAGGGTAATTCTTTCACCACCGTCGAGAGCTCTATTTTGTCGTCTGCGGCTGCCATTAGTTCCGAAGCGAGTGGCATTCCTCCTGGCAATGGCATCGTGAGCTTCTCTAATACGATCTCGCAGCAAGAGCAGACCTCTCTTGCTCCTTCAGAGACGATCTTTACCACAGAGCCTCTGTCCACGTCTGAGCTGTCTCTGTCACAATCAAGCGCAGCTCCATCTAGTATCTTCTCTTCTCCAGCTTCTCCAGCTTCTTCCGCCATCTTCGAGAGTCTGTCGCTATCTGCGACAATTTCCTCGACCTCCAAGTCGCCCGTGATTGAGAGCACATCAATTCCAGAAGTTCCAGTTTCGACTACTTTGCTTGAGTTGACTAGCCTAACCTCAGGTATAGTAGGCAGTTCTACAATCGTTTCCTCCAGCCTTGAAGCCCTGGCGTCTTCGACATTCGCACCAGAAGCATCTAGCTCAACAAGTGAAGCCCCGACTAGTCTTCCGAGCGCTTCATCGCAGGAAGCCACAACTTCTATACAGTCGATCGAGCCCTCTCAAATTCTCTCCTCGAGTGTCTTTGAAGGCGCAACAAGCCTGCCGGCGTCACTGAGCACCTCGGACATTCGAGTTTCATCTGCCTTCGAAGGCTCTGGCCAGATTTCATCATCTGCAACTGCTGTTCAGACGTCAAGTACAGAAGTCCTAACATCGAGTAGTTTCTTGAATGAGAATCCCTCGTCCACTGTTGCTACTTCAAGTCAAGCTATTTTGGAAACATTGTCCGCGCCTTCGGAGCCTTCTAGCAGTTTCTTAAATGAAAACCTGTGAGATTTTGAGTTGAGAGGTGCATATCTTGATTTATCTGAAGAACTAATTTACAGAGAAAACAGAGGGTTTATATCTTCACAAATGGATGCATTATGCGGTCATAGAGAAGCTTCCAGTAACTCCTGTGGGGCCCTTGAATCCACCAATGAATTTCTGAATGCCTTCATTTTCACACACCCCCTTCAACTTG